>CAJNJA010038353.1:0-28452 GCA_905231915.1 Symbiodinium necroappetens
CCGCCCCTGCGGGGTATGCTCACAATTATTCTGTGGGAAGAGCGTTGAAGTGGCTTTTGGCACAACATGTCTTGTGACGGCGGAGCACTTAGCTGAGCTGGCTTCTACACTCCTGTAAGTGAATTTTTTATGTGGAGTTTATGCAGGCTGTTCGGAATTGAACGGAAGTGTGTTTTGCAGTGACAAGGATTTGAAAGCTTTTGGATCCGCCGCTCTATGCTTTTTCTATTTGCTTTTTCGATTTCAGATGTCTCGAGTGTTTGCTTGGTTTGTGGCACAACAACTGTACTTGGCCACTTTAAACTTCAAGATGCAAAGAGATTGAATATTTGCGGCGACAAGAAAACATAGATTTGCACTCCTCCCAAAATGGGCCAAACATGTCTCATTGCGGGATGTGTTGCTATAAGACCCGGCGAGTTTCGAAATTGCCCACGGAAAACGACGTAGCAAACCAAGAAAGCGGTTTCAAGCTGAAGACCGCAAGTTTTTTCGACGTCTACGTACCCGTTGGTGTCATGTTTTTTGGTTCTCCTTGTGCGATGCGGCAGCCCAGAGGCTCTGTGTTGGGTGGGAAACGGAAACACGCAATAAGAGCAGAAGGAAATCGGTCGTGTTCCAAAGATGTCAATGTCACAGAAAAGCTGGCCGGCGCTGGCCCTCAGAGTTGCATCCTCAGCTGGGGCCTGTTGTACACGTTATGTCATGAGCATGATATGAACGTTGTCGGCTGGCATAAGCATATTGCATGACGCTTCTTCTCGTCACTCCAGGTCTCGGCCCTGCTGCTTGCGGCAGTAGGCTTCGCAGCGAGATGCATGCTGCATAATCCATGGAAGTTTAGGCTAACGTGGCCGAATGGCAGGTGTCTGCGGTATCGCTGTGCGATTTTCGTTTCCAGCCAAGTCGCACCTAGAATCTGCAGGCTGGGGGTACGCATTGTGGCTGTGCTGGTCAGTCACAGGAACAGCAGCCGAAACGTGTTTTGACGGTGGTCGGGGCTCGTCTCAACAGCCTACTTAGAGCATTGAGTTTTCAGTTGGGCACCAAGGGCACGAACGAAGCATTGATAGCTTGCTCTGTGCACGTCGGGGCTTCAGACTGAACATGAGCCACAGGTGTGCAAGTATATCCTGAAACTGACATGGAAAGTTTTGCCACAAGAGTAGCTTTTGCCAGTCGAGCTGTACCAATAGGCTTGCCATAGAGGATATTTGGACATAAGTTGGCGAGCATGGCGCCCAAGAAGTTGCTTAGCGCAACAACAACGACGTTTTCACACACGCCTTTACCTCAGATTCGGCTCTCCGTCTCTCTCTCTCTGTCTCTTGTCTCTCTGTGATGCAAAGAACGTTGTAAGCCACGGGTTTTGTGATGAAGACATGCCGCGGGCCTGGCTGCACAAGGTTCTGCGCTGAAAACCCAAACAAACTGGATGATGTCTATTCCGCTTCCCTGCTGCACCCAGTAGTAGATTTTCGTGCATTTCAGCCCAAAGCTCCCTAAGCGTGAAAATCTTTTAGTTGTAAAGGCGCTGAGCTCAGGTGGAGAAGAAGCCTCTCGGGGAGGGCTCCTATGGCCAGGTCTGCAAAGGAGTACATAAAGACACCGGAGCCGTTCGCGCCATCAAGGCTCTGCTTGTTTGGGGCCTTGCGGATTCGTTTTCTCTTGGTTCGCATGTATTTCCTGGCTGCGATCAGGCAATCAACAGACACAAGATCTCGGACCCAGCGCGGTTCCAGGTAGAGGTGGATATACAATCCTCTCTGGACCATCCGAATATCGTCAAGCTTTATGAAGCTGCAGAGCAGCATTGCGCAGTGTTCATTGTGTGGGTTGAAGAAGCTTCGTGCTTGAGTGCAGCTACCTTGCTTGTTGCACGTTCTTGCTTTGAGGTTTTTCAAGATGCAAAGCGCTTCTACCTGGTGCAGGGCTGATCACCGCTCTGTGATTGAGCTCGAATCATTCGTGACATCATAGTCGCCAGGTGATGGAAATTTGCTCCGGCGGAGAACTTTTTGAGCGAATTGTCGCCGAATCAGAGAAGCATGTGCCACTCTCAGCGCGTCCAGCATTGTGTGACCGCCAGCGACACCAGATTTGTTCTTTTGCTGATGTTCAGGATGGTGCTCGCGCTTTTGACGAGCGCGGTGCTGCCACGTACATGCAGCAGATATTAGGTGCCATGTGGCTTGGTTCAAGCGCAAGACAAACAAGTTGCCTCGCATACAGCGTTGGTTGATGTCGAGTTGTCTCGCCAGCCTTGCAAGAATCAGGAGTTACCTGCACAAGAACAACTTTGTTCACCGGGACATCAAGCCAGAAAATTTTCTGATGCAGAATACGGATGCCAACGCCGAAATAAAGGTGTCTTGTGTTTGAACTCTTATTTCCCAGATTCCTGACAGCCTCCTCGTGTCACCTGGTCTGGTGTGTACGTTTTGCCGTTGCAGGTTATTGACTTTGGCCTTGCGAAGCACTTCGTTCCCGGCAGTTCCTCACCGATGAAGACTCGGGCTGGCACTCCGTACTATGTGGCCCCCCAGGCAGTCCGACCTGTCGTTCTTGAAGATAGGATGCTTGGAAAGGCTTGGGACCCATGTGCCCATGTGCTTCGCCCGTGACAAGGTCCTGAGTGGAGCGTACGACGAGAAATGTGATATTTGGAGTTGCGGCGTGATTTGCTACATACTCATGTGTGGCTTCTTGCCCTTACTTGATTGGCTGATCGTTGTTGATTGGAATTGCCTACGAATCGCCGCTTGCATAACGGAAAGAGTTTGCAGCCAGGCTATCCACCCTTCTATGGTATCTCAGTTGCACATACACTTCGTGTGCGGACCTGTCCTCACGAGCGGGACGATCAAAGCTGTCTCAGGTGAAAAAGACAAGGAGATCCTTGCAATGGTTACCTGGCCGAAGTGGCATATGATAGTGTGGTCAAGATGGAGGTGTTAGCAGCACGAGGGAGAGTGTGGCCAAAGAAGCTCATGATAAATATGTCAGGTGCAGACGGAAATGTCTGCATAGATGGACTATTGTTTTTGCAGGTCAAGAAAGGAGAAGTGAAGTTTGATCCAGCTGACTGGTCGGACGTGTCCAGCGACGCCATCGAATTCATCAAGCTGATGCTCACATATGACCCGCGCAGCCCGGCCTGCATTTTCAGTGAACTTCTCAGGCCGGGTTGTGCTTGTGCTTCCTGCCTTAAGGACAAAGGCCAAGTGCCTCGACGCTGCTGATGCACAAGTGGTTGACTGCATCGGTCAGTGCTCCCGTAGGAGCAGTGGCCAAGGACGCAGAGCTTGAGATAGCTTCGGACTCCAGTTCCAGTATGCTCTTACTTGCTGCAAAGATGTCTACACAATTTGCGTTTGTTGCGGTGAAGGACTTGGGTCACAAGTTGAAGCGCTTCCAGAGCAATTCGAGGCACGTGCACGAGTTTTCCCCAAGAAACTTCGGCTGAGATCGGGACGTCAGGATGAAGAAAGTCGCCCTAACCCTCATAGCCCAGCAGCTCAAAGACGATGATCTCAAGGATGTTTTGCTTTTGCCAATCCGTGCCGCCAATCTTGAACAGTTTAGGCTTTCATTGCCTTCATCCAAAGGAGCTCCGAGACACGTTCATTCAGCTCGACAAGAACAGGGACGGGACTTTGAGAGACTTGGCTGAACCAGTGATAAATCGGCTGCAGAGCCATCTCAGGCGCAGCTGAGGCCTCGAAGAGATTCAAACTGGCATGAGGACAGCGAAGGCAGACTTGCCAGATGACATTGTCCCACCCCCAGTCTCGATCAAGTTCATGTTCAGCCCTCTCTAGCTCCATTTGCCGAGGTGCAGATAGTAAAGAACCTCGATACGGATGGATCCGGCAACATCGACTATACTGAGTTCATGGCAGCGACATTAACCAAAAAGCAGTATTTGAGGCTTCGGTATTTAGCAAAAGGATGCCTTCGGAATCGCTTCGAATTCCCGGATTGAAGCGCTGCGCAGGCGCGAAGTGATGTGGGCAGCTTTTCGTGTCTTCGACACCAATGGTGACGGTGTCATCACGAAGGCTTAGCACTGCCAGTTTCAGTCCTGCACGGATCTGTTGCTGTCTGTTCTGCTTTTTTTTACATTGTATGTCAGGATGAGCTGGCAAAGATCCTGAAGGCATTCGACTTGGCGAGCACTGTCTCTCGAGCTGCAGCCGCAACGTTTTCGGAAAGTAGTGCAGCCAGGAAGAGGACAACATGTCCTACATTGAGAAGATGGTGCAAGACGTGGACTTGGATTCGAATGGTGAGATCAGCAGCTCGATTCCATGTAAAGGCGGCGAGAAGCAAGTACGAGCTGCGACGCGTTGGAAGCACCTTGCAGCATGGCCGCAGTTCCCGAGGATGTTGCACATTCGGGCCTCAAACTCAGGCTTCGACGAGTTCTGTAAGATGATGGAGAAGGATTCTGCGGGAATTCTGAGTGCAGCAGCACAGTCCGAAGACAGGTCACTGCCTGAAGTCTAGTTAAGCGTCTGTTCCGAGTATGCACTCCGAGCTAGTGGCAACATGCACTGGGGCAGTGAGTCAGATCCGAGCTTTTGCTTGAGTTCTTCGAGATATGCAGTGTTGTTACCCGGTGACCTGGTTTCACTGTTCCAATCCGGTTCGAGATGTGCATCGTTTCAAGACACGTGCCAATGATCTGAGCTGCCGGGAGCCCACCTCTGTATGCTGTTGTGTTTAAGTTGAGTCGTATACATTTGGTTCATCCTTGTCTATGTGCTACGCTCTCCCCTGGTGGCGAACCAGAAGTGATCGTATCAGTGGAGAAGAGTGTCGTGAGAGTCCTGCTTGAATGTTGTAGCCACATAGCCCTCGTGCCGATGCCGCAAGCCTTGCAAACATAAAAAGCGACGGCTGTCCGCAGTTGCATATCACTCACCTGTGGATGTTCATGCCTGCTTGTGCATGCAATATTTGTGCAGGTCTTTCTGCGACCATCGGTGCGTGGAAAGTCAATACCACCGGATGGCACAGGGCAGTGAGGGAGTCTGAGATGTATCCTTTCTCGCATGCAGAATAGACGACACCTCCAAGCGGCAAGAAGCATGTTGTCCGAGTCAGGCTGAATACTCTCATTCGACAGAACGAAAGCTTGACCTCGCCCGTGGCTGCCGCCTTAAGCGGGGATAAGGTTGCAGGCAGGTGCGAGAGAGAAACGTAGTCTGCCTGACGTCGAGTTCTTGGAACACTTTACGTGTCATGCGCGGCTTGGAGAGTCTTAGACTCGCACGAAAGGGGAGACGGCCACCGTTTCCTTTTGGCCGAAACTGCAGAAGAGAGAGGAGCGGTTGAAGCCACATATCCGCCTCCATCGCATCTAGTGGTCCCGGGTTTTTCAGCTCGGACCTCTCCTTCACGGTAGCCCCATTTCGGTGGCCAGGGGGGTGGGGAGTTGCCATAGTCGCACAGTCGTCGCTTTACGACTTAGTCGCTCAGTCTTCATGGAGATATTCGATCTGCCAGTGGACGGACCGCAAGCGCACACAATCAAGACAGGCCCAATGACACGAAGTATCACTCAGACTTTTTGCTCACATGGCCCGGTCCCTGTGGCTCATATGAAGCACAACTGAAACCCCGCGAATTCCTTGGACTTGCCGTTGCCCGTGCCCTTCTTGTCGTTCTCGGCGGTCGCCTCCGACCTGTGAACCGACTTGAGTCTCTGTTCTTGACCTCGCTTCTTCTTTGCGGCCCTCTTGTCCGGTTCGCTTGCTTCTTGCAGTCGGAGGCTTCTGATCCACTGGAACCGGGACCTGCTTGGATCTCCTGCTATGGGCCGGAGCGCCATCGCCCCCGGCCCCATCCAACACACAGCTGGGTGCCTAACTTGCTCCTTCCAAAAGCCGTCGATCCATATCAACAAAGTCTTTTTCGTCCCCACCTGCTTTGATGAAAACCCTGTAGAAGCGGGTGCTAGATTGTTCCCATGTCGGGTTGAACCGGCGAGCTCTGAAACGTGTAGACATTACGCCGTGCCACTTCACTCACGTTTGCTCGGTGCTCCCAAATTGCGAAACTGTTCCATGAGCGCTTCGACTTAGCCCTTGCTCGACCAAAACCTGGGAGAGCCGAGATGCCTTCATAATCCCCACATACTCAGCGCACAAGCCTTCTTCCTTCCCCATGATATGAGTATATATGAGTCTAACCTTGGCTGGACCCGCGCATAAGTGCTTCCCAAACAATGTGAGACACGGGAACTTCACGAAGACAACAACACGATGCAGTGTGTTCTCGAATCAAATCTCCGGCTGTTGGGAAAACTAGAAGCCCAACGCCTCCCATTTGGTCGAAGAGGGTGTCCGACAATTGGCTATCCTGTGGTCGAGATCCTCCAACATCTGACAGTGGAGAGCCCTAATACATGTCCGTCCAACGCTTCGCCCAAGGCTGGCACTAGAGTGATGTGGAATGGTAACATGAATTTGCACGGTGATCCGACAAGAAGTTGTCTCGAACACAAGATGCTCAAACTTGGAAAAAGCTTAGATTTATTTGGATTGGTCTTCACGTCCCCATTCTCCTCGCGCTGTCTTCCTCCGCAACTGTCTACAGGCGTCGTCACAGTCAAAAAGATGGACCAGGCCAGAAAACTTCCCTTAGGCGGGTCTTCTTCATCGCATCGTACTTGGAAGCGGCTGTGCTCTGCTTCGACATCGTTTTCGCACATTCTAGCGATCGTCCTTGCGGCATTCATATCTTCACCCTTAGGGATTGGTCCTTCGAGGATTGAATCGGTTGTTCGCATCTCCTGCATGTGCGTGTGTGGGCTCGCAGGACACAAGTCGACTTGTGGCATCAAACACCAAAGAGGAGATATGTAGTATATACATGATATATATATATATACATATATATATATATTTATACATGGTGTGTGCGGCCCCATAAATTAAGGGCCCACCCACGTCAACGGCCCACAGGGTTTGTCTGTGAAACCAAGAATCGGAAGGATCAGTGCGATCCCATTTTCTCCGACAGCCAGGGCAACATTTATTCTTTTTTGGACAACAAGTTCAACAAAATGCCCTGGATGCCATCCTCATGTTGGGAGGGGGTGCCTGCTGGCACAATCGCATGTCAAGCGTGATCTCAACCTGTGCAGTTGAGCTAACGCACCCAGACTGAGTAGAGTGAGTAGAGTCGTGCTGGAACCAATTCGAGTTGGTGAAGTCTTAGAGTCTGGCTCGCCGGACATCTCAGTTTAGCTCCTCACCTATGGGAGGTCGGAGAGAGGCACCGTGCCATAATGCCGCTTTCGGATCGGATGTTTTGAACGGATCGAGTTCCGACGGCTTCGGGACATTCGATTCTGGGTGAACTCGGAATTGCAACCTGCTTTCTCGGAGTGACAAAGAGGAATTCACTTTTCCTGTGCAGGGGCTCGATACGTTACGGTTTGTGTGTGATCGTGTTTGCTGACATAAAAGTTATACGCTATGCCACCAGCCATTACTGTGATGCTCAAGGGCGGCAAAGGACCAGAAAGGGAAGGGGAGGGGGGGAGGGCAAGGGAGATGTGTGGGAGGGCGGGTAGAGCGTACCAAGACGCCTGAAGCCTATGGTCTCGGCGGATATGTTACAAAACATTTGCTTGAAGTCTCGCTTTGATGGCTTGTTGAGCAGGGCAGAGCACCTCGCAAACTCGGAGCATCTTGTCAACAAGGGCAAATGCACTTGAGTTCCAGTATCATCAGTTACAAAGCTTCTTGATTTGGAGCGAAGATGAAAGTTTCGCATTGCTTTGCCTCTGAGGTGCAAACCCTTCCTATGGGCATGTTCGTACATGTCATCGCCAAGCATGGCAGAAGGGTCGGAAGCTGAATTAAACTACCCTGGTGGCAGCCTTTCGTGACACGGACCTCCATGAAGCGAGGTCAGGATCAACTACCCAGCAGTGGGATGGTGCCAGACTCAAGCATGAATAGCCGATGCCGTCGATTGTTGGCGTACTTAAAGCCAGGACATCCATTCAGTCGCCAACAGGGCAGCCAATCTTGATGTGGGACGATCCCGAAGGCCCGAGAGTGCCATCCAAAAACATGGTTATGGCGCCTGTACGCGCCCATGCGTTTTTCGAGATTTCAGAATGAAGCGTTTTGCATGGATACGCGCTTTGGTATGACCTGTGGCAGCCCGGAACAAGAACGTCTGGGACTTGCCACAGCATGAGCGCAATGCTGTGTTGGAGGCACGAGAGGCCGGAAGCTATGTCGTGGCTTTCAACCGTTTTTCGCTGTTTTGTTGCCACCGACTTGACGTCAGGTTCTCCGGCTCAACGCGTACAAAGAGAAGCAAGCGACGCATGATGCCATGATGAGGCCACGGTGGTAGTGATGATGAAATTTGACGAAGCCTGATGGCCGCTTCCGAGTGGCAGGAAAGGAATCACGTCATTGGTGAACAGGCAGCGACCCGAGATGTGAATATTGGAGAAATTCTGGAGTGCACGAAGATAAACGCCATGTTTGCTGTGGCCACTGGCTGCGAGGTACAAGAGTGGAGAGCTTCAAAAGTCTTTGGAGCATGCTTTTAGTGCTGACAATATCCGGCCAAGTGCTCAGTGAGATTCTGTGCGCTGAAGTTACCACCAGACACTCTCACAAGTACCATGTCTCAGGACGATACAAGGCACTATCGAGGAGAGCATTGAAAATGTCGGCAACGCTACGGAGAAGGCGGTATCCACTTTACCAGCATGTATTCCACGGATCAGCACTTGGAAGATAGATATCTCCATGTTTGCTGCCAGACAGGTGCTTCATTCCCTGGCCGAGAACAAAACGTAGATGCCCGATTTGCTCCGCCGTGCTCATTGTGCCGCACGTGTTTGATCGTCTTGCCTTGTAGGAGCAATGCCAAACTCGCAGAAGAAGTTCGGCAAGATACAGACTTGATCCGGAAACAGCAGCGACTAGTCGGCACTCTTCTTGGCTTTGTAACTGCTTGCATGTGCGGCTGTAAACGCCCGCCGATCATCATCCTTCGCCAGGCGTGAATGGAGACAGGCAGGGCCTTCCTCTCATGATTTTCATGTTTTCGAGTTTCTGTTTGTGGTATGGAAAGTGGTATGGTTTTCGCATGTTGTAAACATCATGACAGATGCGTCACCAAGACGCGACAAGCGGTACTGCAAATGTGGCACTAACATGAGCACTGTGAAGTCGGAGTCCAGTTAGTGCGGACTGCGTGCAAGTGCCAGGATAGTTGCCACCAATGTTTTTGCGACTGTTTTCTGAGGGTTTTTCCACTGTATGGCTGCTGCGAGGTCTACAAAGCCAAGTGTGTCGTTCATCGCCCCGTTATGACCCCTGACGCAAGGCCAAAGAAAGCAAAGCAACCAGCTGAAATGCTGGAAGTGAAGCTTCTTGCAGCATCAGGTTGCAAGGAATCTCACTGCATTTGCCAAAGGTAATTGCAAGAAGCAGTTTTCTGCAAGCCAAATGGCGCCGGTGTTTGTCATGCTCTTTCCTTTTAGCCGATGGCCGCAGTGATTCGAAACCACTATTTGTTTCGAGGGCTGTCGTTCTGCTGATCTGCCGTTTGGCTCTGGTAAGCTCATGGCCATTTCCCGAGACTGCCAGCTTGAGTGGTGCAGGCGACATCCACCCGGTAGTCTCGTTAGCTTTCACACGTATTCACATGTGCAGTACTCGGAGGCCCGCCTCCCGGGTAGAGGCAGGCTTGCTACCCTCGGCAGTGGAAGGGTCGTGACCTCAAAGCCTGCGGACCGAGTACCTGGTACTTGCGAGATCACGTGTCGCAGGCTCTGCAATGGTGGCAATGAGACAGCTCGAGCCTCATAAAGTCTTCGACCACCCCCTCCCTATCGCGAGATGTGCCGGCCGGGAGGAAGCAGAATGACGGAAAGTTCTTCCAAACGACAAAGCGCGGCGAGATTCAGGTGCCGTGTTCACCTCGAAGGAATTCTTCTTATTGTGCTTTGGATGTTGCGAGGAACTCAAAGAAGAACTCCATGCAAATGATAAGCAGAAGCAGAAAGATGCGGTGAAAAAGGCCTGCAAGTTGCAGCCGCAGCCTTGTGGTGGACGTTTGCAGTCTGTACAGGTCATTGCCAACATGACTGTCGGCAAGGATGTGTCCGCCCTCTTTGCAGATGTGGTGAACTGCATCCAGTCACACGCTTAGCTCCCTAACCCCACCAACATAGAGCGCTCACTTCTGTCATTTCAACAAACCAAGCCTCGAGCGGCACACCAGCGTGCACCAAGATTGGCGCAAGGCAACTAAACCCTGTACCCTAAACCCTCCTAAACCCTAAACCCTAAACCAAGTAGAAATCGCCACAGAATCTGCTCTGCTTAGCCTCCGAGCCTCTCCGAGCCTCTCAAGCCCTGCGGAGCACTCCACGGCGCATTCGGAACGTTCAGCGGATGGAGAACGATCATCTTAGCTTTGAGTTGTCGAAAGCAGCCCTTTGCATTGCACATGCCCCAGCTACGTGGCACTTGGAGGAACTCCAGCAGGGTGCCTGGCAGCAGGGACATCGCAGCAGCATGATACTATACAGCATGTTATATAGCAGGCAGAAAGTCTGGAAAAGCGGCCAAGTGAAACTCGAATGGATCAGAGCAGTATTGGACAAGAAATGCATCGCGAGATTTAGATGTTGCGAGGCCGCAAAACAGGATGCTCAAAACACCACGAGACCTTCGAAGTTCACGATGACTGCTAGTATTGCTCCTTCGCTGAGGACAGACAATATCGAGCTGAAGAAGCTGGTCTACTTGTATGTCATGAACTATGCGAAGGTGCCAGAGAGAACTGGGAATGGGGAAGCCCGTTGCAGATGGTCACAGTTGGGTTGCATACTACTAGCTGGAGAGGCTCAGCCTGAGCTCGCCATTCTTGCCATCAACACCTTCAGAAAGGCGACCGATATATTGATTTTGCTCACCTGCTGTGGCGTCGTCGGGCATGTTGGCAGGATGCGACGGATCCAAACCCTCTGATCCGTTCTCTAGCTGCCCGAAGCTCACTCCATGTTTGAAGCACCAGCCACAATGGGTGTGCACTTTCTTCCAGGTCCGGACCATGGGTTGCATTCGGCTCGACCAGGTCACATGTGTATCAGAGACATGGCGTGCCATCTTTTATGCATGTTGACAGGTCACTGAGTATTTGCTAGAGCCCCTGAGAAGATGTTGCCAGGCCGAGAGCAGTGTGAGACTCCGTGAGAAACTAGCAATCTGGATTCTGCGTGATGCGTCAGGATCAGGACCCTTATGTCCGTAAGACCTCCGCGATATGTATTCCGAAGGCCCTCTGGAAAGGTTTTTTGACCCTGTAGTGCAAAAATGAAGCCTGCAAGGCTGCCTCTTGTGCAGGTTTACGACATCAATCCGGAGTTGGTGGAGGACCAAGGCTTCGTGGAGATCCTGAAGGCTCGGCTCTCCCTGAGTCTCAGACGTGGTCGTTTGGTCTTGTCCTGCTGTAGAGAGTTGCTGTCTCCATTTGCACAGGATCTTCTTGGAGACGGAAATCCAATGGCCCACTCCTGAGAATCTGCGACGGTCTTCCGCACGCCTGAAAACAGCAGAATGCGACAGAAGCGAGGTCGTTGCCAACGCTGTCGCAGGGCTTGCAGAAATATCTCAGACTTGCGGCAAGGATTTGCTAGATTTAGACAAGGCAAGGAAGACTTTGAAAGCTTGGGTAATTTTTTGTGAAGTGCGCGTGTTTAGTCAACCTGCTGCAGCCACTAGAAATGATCAGTCTTGTGGACAGGGCAACATCCACAAGCTTCTGGCAGCCCTCAATGAGTGCAATGAGTGGGGCCAGGTTGCGGCACTCAAGTTGCATACGGCTTGAAGGAATGAGGTGGTGAGTTGATGGTCGGCAGGTTTTCATCCTTGACGCCATCGCAACGTACGGCCTGGCTTTCAGTGCTGACCTGCACGCGATCGGTGAGAGTCTGCCTTCATCTTAGAACCCTCCGGGCCCAACGACTCCGAGTCCATCACGGAGAGGGTCACTGCCAGGACCGAGAACACCCAGTCCAAAGTGCAGGTTACTGTGGCTTCTCGCAAGGCTCTCCCATGCGAACCCCGCTGTGGTTATCGCGGCCATCAAGGCAGGCTTGCAGACGGAGATGGTAAGGGGGCCTGTATAGGCAAGGTGGGACTCTGTATCTGGTGGAGCTCAAGCAGTGTCTTATGGCAGGTGATCCTCAGGTGCATGGAACACATTGAGAATTCAGAGGCCAGAGAATCCCGCAAGCACGCAAGACTGGTAAGCTCAGACGCCAGAGGTGCTGCGTCTGCTTGCCAAGAAGCTGAACCCTCCTCTGGTCACGCTCCTCTCCAGCGAATCAGAGGCTCGGAGAGAGGTGGCTCAGGGCTTAGGTGTGTTTTGAGACGGCGCACGTCGAGTGCCCACCACATAAAACTTCAGATTCAGACGTTATGAACTTTGGACTGAAAGTGGAGTTGGCCGCTGTTTCCTTTCGATATCTGACAGGTGGAGGAATCAGTGATAGAAAACCATATTCCCGCGCGAGCAGTGTTGACTCGAGAGGTTCAGTATGTGGCCCTGCGCAACATCCGAGTCATAGCCAGCTGCCCGTGTGTTGTGGCTGTGCACGGTGGTGTTGGCAAGCACAAAGACTCGCTGAGGTGCAGAAGCGCCCAGGCATTCTGGCATCCGATGTTGCTTGCTGGCATCTGGCTTCCCCCGATGAGGGAGGGGAAAGCTTCTGCGGTGCATCGGTGAGGTGAAGATGTTCTTTTGCAAGTACAACGATCCCATCTATGTCAAACTTGAGAAGGTTGCTCGTTTGCACGAAACCCTGAGAGTGCTGGACGATTGCACGGGCAGGTTGACATAATGTGCATGCTTGTCAGCGACAAGAACTTCGACCAGGCAAGCTGCTCCTGTGAGATAATGTCTCAGAACCTCACGGGGTTGGTCAGTGGCCGCGAAGATGTAAGGCGAGAAGAGCGCGCTGCTAATCCTTGGAAGTTGCAGGTGCTTCTGGAGCTCAAAGAGTATGCATCCGGCCATCGCCTCATCTTACGACTGCATTCTGCAAGCACGCACCTGCGGGCGCCTGAGGTGTGGATGTTGAGTTCGTGCGGAAGTCCGTGCGATCGATCGGTAGAGTTGCAGCTGCTCGGCTGTCTACAAAGAGCTGTCGCATTTGAGACAGCAGTGTCACACGCGAGGTGAAGCTAGAGCGTGCATGTGAGCGTGCCATCAACGTGTTGCTAGAGCTGATCGAGACAAAGGTTCGGTGTCGCTGCCAGAGCTTTGTCAGTGAGTGTTTTCCGTGGAGCTGCCCATGGCGAGAGGTCAACTATGTCGTGCAAGAGGCATGTGTGGTTGTGAAGGACACTGCAATGCATTGCCCTTGCCGATGCCATACAGTGTGGAGCCTCACAGTTCCGTGAAGGACATCTTCCGAAAGTATCCATCTCGCTATGAGCAGGCTGTTCGGGAGACCCTAAAGCTCTGCACTCAAGCATGAAACATCTGCAGGTTTTGTCTGCCCTCTGCGAGTCCATGGAGGTCTTAGATGAGCCGGAAGCCAAGGCCGGTTTGACGGGTGTGGGTGTGGGAGCAAAATCTAAATCTAGCTGTAGGGCCGCGAGGGGCCCAGCACTGGCCCAGGGGCCGTTGCTTCTGCTTCTGCCGACCCCAAGCCCAAGCCTGTCTGCTAAGTCAGTGCGGCTTTGAGAGTCGCCGGCCATGCTCTGACGAGCCAGTGATCGGTGCCTGGCTTGTCCAGGCTGCAAGTCGGGCTAGTTCGTCGGGGTTTCGAGAACATGCTGGCTATGTTCGCAGTATTTCGCAGTGTTGGGTCGAAGAAGGGGCTGTGTGCATATTGCCCTGTATGTCAAAAGCCCAGTAAAGCTCAAGAAGCGCCCAGTGCAGTGCTCGGGGAGTGTCCGGAAAGACCAACTCGAGTACTGCCCGAGAAGTGTTCGGGCAGCATCCAGAACAGCTGAACCCGGGTCGGCAGAGGAGTGTCAAGCGGGAATGAGGGGAATGCGGCGATTTGCAGAATTCTGCAAAGTATACGGGTAATGTCCCGGTGTTGAGACGAAGACTCGTCGGGTGCATCCAGGCGAGATGTGTACTGGTGGTCAACCTGCTAATCGGCAAGATCCATCTGTCCGGGTATTTCCGGGTGATGAAATCATGTCCGTCGACGTAAGTACGCTCTTCACCGTCTGTGGGGAGCGATCCTTGCTCCGCCGGTCATCGGGCTGTTCCTGCCAACAGTGAGGGCTCTGTTCCTTTCGGGGTGCGTGTTGACAAAACTCGTGGTAGGGGTCCTGCAGGCCTCCATGATCTGGATCCTCGGCGAGTATGCCGGCAGGCATTCACCGAGTTCGTTGCCTGGAGTTACCATGAAGCCGCTCGCGTTAGGATCGACAATGCCGATGAACTCTTAGAATCTTTCCTGGATACATTCCATGATGAACCGCTCACGGTGCGAGCCCAAAAAGCCTAGTGTTGGGGTTCCTGCCTGTATTCTGTATTCGAGTTGTTGTGCTGAGGTTCAAGTCCAGCTTCTGACGGCAATCGTCAAGCTTTTTCTACAGACCCTCGGCGCATTGTGCGAGAGCAAGAGTGGCGAAGAGCACGGCACTCCACTCCCAGGAAGCCTTCGTCTACGCAGGACATGGTGTCCAAGGTGCTGAAGTGTGCCACCGAGGCGAGGCTTCAACTGAGTAGCGTCACTGGTTTTCAGGTGCATAGGCGGCCGAAAGATGAGGAAGGGAAGCTGGTGCAGGGTACAAGCGGTCCCTGCAGGAGTCCACCAACCATGACCTTCGGGACAGAGGCCGGCTGCAAACCTACCTGCACCCCTCTTCCTTGCTGGCGATGTGAGTTGCACATTCCACGATTTCACGGCTGTTTGCAGGCTATGTGTACTGGCGATTACTATCGACGAATCCCGAATCCACAAAAAGAGTGGCAGAGTGCTTGGTCATTGCTCTTCTGTTCGGTCTTGGTTGATTTTCAGCGATAAGCTGGGCTGAGGTCCTTGGCGACAAGCCATCGATTCGGGATGACTCGCAGGCTCGGGACCGCTTTGCCTGTGGCCTGCCAGGGGGAGACAAACACCAAGGCACCCTCACGTGCACTATGAGTTGGCAGCCCCACCCTTGAGCCCTGCCCTGCTAACAGCCGCCGCACGTCGCATCCCCTCGGACATGCGACATTCCGAGCGTTCGCTTGACAGTCGCTGGACAAGAACTTGCTTGACAAGCTGTCCAGCGAGCTGTCTCTGATGAGCAGTGCCCAAGACCTGAGTTTTTGAACTACTTGTCAAACATGTACGTCTGGAGCTATCAAGCGACAACGACATGTTGCATCAGGTGTATCACAGGTACCCTGAGGAGTTTGTCACTAGGTGGCGCCGTCCTTCCAATAGCAGAAGAACTTCAATCGGTGTGTTCCACAGGCTGACATTGGCGACAACCACGTCAGTAGATGACAAAGCAGCCCAGGACAGTACCTTCTTGGGGTTTCATTTTCTGGTGTCACAGTCTTCCTGCGGCTCAACTGCGGAATGTGGTCAAGTGCTGCATCTTTGTCGGTCCAAGTGCGAGTCAGCCTGAGCATAGACTACAATGAGACTATCGTGCCATAATCCGTACTCCTGAATGTCTTGTGCAGTCTTTGGAGTTTCTGCGCTGGTTTGTGCAAATTGGTAGGGTTCAGCGAGGATGCTACTCGACTCATTGTCCAGGTGTGAGCCGTTCAGGAACACTAAAAATCGGGTAGCGACATGTGTACCGTTGGGCAGCACGGCAGAACTGAAGGACGAGGACTTCGATGAAGAGGATCGGCAAGCAAGGAGGAGGGAGGCCTACCTCCCCTGCTGAATCAACGCGCAGCCAGTTTCGCCTGAGCAAGCAACGAGCTCAGCAGGTCCAGGAGGAGCTGGAGCGAGGGCCAGATGCCTCCAGGCCATGCCGCAGCAGGGCCCGTGTTTGGGCAAACGCTTTCCTTGCAGTGATTCCCATGCTACCGTGGAACAGCCCCGTGCGGACGTTCCCGGCAGGAATGGGAACTCTGCAGGAGGTGGTGGGCATCGCACCCAGAGCTTAGGTTGAGCTGTGCGTTTCGACGTCGGCACTGCAAATAGCGCGAACGTGTGCAGGTTGGACCTACTTGACCTCGGTGGTGTCAGTGATGACAGCCCTGGAACAGCCAATGCAAGAAGCCCGGAAGCGCCACGGGTGACAAGGCAAGATGTCGTTGCCTGATGCGAGGCGCCAGCACAGGCGGTTCAGAAAGTGGCAGTGCTGCCACCAACGCAACCAGGCGGCTTGTTCGTTAACACAAAGCTCTCTGCAACTGCGAAGCTTCATGGCAGCGTCCAGGGCAGCATGGCAATCAGGGCTTCGCTGTCTCTGCAGCTTTCGTCAGACAAAGGCCCGTTGTGAGACTCTACACGGAGTGATCGCAAGCGCAAAGTCTGCAGTGGTGTCAGGGGCATTCCGACTCTTCTGATGACTTTCTCCAATAGCAGCCCTTCAACAGTGAATGGCTTCGCCATCCAGGCCAGTGTGCAACAGGGCAATACTCAGTGTGCAGCGTTAGCATTCCCACTGCCTGATGCGACTGAGCTGCACAGTCTTCGCTGTTTGCACTAACTGCACTCCCTGAAATTACTCATAGGGGGCACATCTAGCCTCCCTTCTTCTAACTTCAAGTGGTGAAGACCTGGCTGGCTTTCGTTGACCTCGGATGCATGCTCAGGCTCAAAATCTAGTGAACCCAACCAGGCACCTTTTGACCACAGAACTTCGTTGGCCAGGATGCGTATCGGAAAGGGTGTTGACGATTGGCATTGGTCGGTCGACAAATGCCATCAGACCCTGCTCTTCTATGCTGCCGCCGGAGGTAACATGGTAATAGTCAAGTTGAATCGAAATTTTGCGCTCGAGGTGAAATTCAGTGATGTGACAACGATATGAAGGGGGTGAGACACGGTGAGACACACTTGCGTATGCCATCGAAATGAGCAGGGCGAAAAATGTTAAGTGGTTTGACATCAAGACAAACCAGTGGGACAATCCCGCCCACTGACGTTTCGAGATCACAAGTCGACTGCCTTACTGCACTGCGGGGTCGCTGTTGTCTCGGCAGAAGTCAGCAGGTAGGAAGTCGGAGACGCGGAGGATCACAAGACACCTGTGTTGCAGAACGAGTCCATGCGGATTTTGGTTGAAAAAGGTTGAGGACGAAGATCTCGTAAGAGTCTGTGTGCTGAGCATGCCTGTTTGTACGCACAAAAGCTTAAGCCAAAAGATGCTGCAGATCTGATCAGCATCCCCGACAGTAATTTTGACGAATGCCTGGAGCGAAGAAAAACTAGCAAGCGCTGCCTTACCCTTGGCAGCTGTGTCAATGAAAAGACGCATCACAGGGTACGTGCATGCAAGCATTGTAACAGTGACCGCTCTCATCAAGGCAAAGGCTTTGGTGGACTGATTAAGGCCGCAGAGATGAAGAGCAACGGGTTTACTGAAGGTGCGACAAATGCAGTGCTAAACGTGCTGTGTGAAGGCGGGATTCCTCCAGCTCGATAAATCAAGTGCATGCATGTAACACCCAGAAAAATGGACTGGCAAAACCTCGAATCTTCAACCATGAGGGATCAAAAAGAAGTGGCGAAAGCTGAGCATCCAACATGTATCCCACAAGACAGAATGTCGTTGTCAGGGTTGTGGTTTCTGCTGTTGCAGACAGGTGAACAAGAATCCATTTGGCTTCGCTCCCAAAGAGCAGTCGGGATCTTGACACTGATTTGTTTGCATCACAGCAGGCTATGCACTTCCAGAGCTAACCAAGGCTAGCGTGTCCAGACATAGGTCCGGGATCCTCTGCGGAGGCTCGTGGAGGTAAAGCTACTTCAAGCATCTGTGAATTTTGCCGAGCAGGTTTCTGTAGCCATGGCCCCTGGCCAACTTCCCAGCCATGCGCCCGGCTGCGATGGCACTGATGTGGGTGAATTCCTGTGTCCCCTGTCGGCGGCAGGCAACACCCCACCAACCCAGCCCCTACTACTACAGGCCTGAAGGTTATGCCTGCAGCTGCGATTGCGAGCTTCGTGACCGGCAGGTTGCAATAAAAACATCACTCGACATTTTCTATTTCCACTTGCAGTTCGATCTATCAGTGCTGGCCTAAGCCATATTTTGACCGTGA
Source organism: Symbiodinium necroappetens (assembly GCA_905231915.1). NCBI lineage: Eukaryota > Dinophyceae > Suessiales > Symbiodiniaceae > Symbiodinium > Symbiodinium necroappetens. The sequence goes on from CAJNJA010038353.1 coordinate 18,238, forward strand.
CTGCGAGGAGACTTCCACTCGTTGTATGTCGCTTTTTTCCGAGGCAGTCTTGCTGGAGAACGCCGCCTTAACCCGGGAGGAGTTCACTCCAGTATGGCAGCGGGTCCGCGCCAGTTGCACGGCCGGAGTGCTCAAGGAATCTAGGAGTCTGGATGCGCAGGTGGGCGAAGCAGGTCAGAAAGTCCATGTGATTAGCATGGACAGACCAACGGACTCGGAGTCGGTCTCAGACCCAGCTTCTGCTTCCTGTCCTCGAGCCGGCCACCACTTCTTGCGAACAGGTGAAAAGCCGGCTTGCCCTAGATAATGTCCACTTTGTCGCGCAGCGGCAGGCATTTGGAGAGCCACGAGCACAGGAGTTATGAACCACGCTGCCAAAGACCGCAGGTTGACGATGGCTCAGTGCTGCTGTACACCTCAGCGCAGACAGTGAATAGTTGTCACCCGGTGGCAGCTCAAGTCTTTCAAAGCTATGAGATGTTCCAGATTTGCACGTAGTGTGAGGCACGGTTCTTTCCGAAGTCACCGTCAGCTCGATGCTCAAGACATCCGAAGAAGGCATCGCGAAGCTTCGACGGGATATGCTTGGTACCAGGTCCTGGTAGCAACAGCATCAAGGTGGCTACTCGCAGACGGCTTACATTGGTTTACATGCACCTGATACTCAGAACTGAGTCATAACGCTTGGACTTGGGTGCAGGGTGAAAGACTCAACCCAGGAACGGAGACGCAGGTATTGGTACCTCTATATGAGGCCATGCTGAGCAAAAGATTTGCTAGTGGCTAGCCAATGTGAGGTAGGATCTTAGACTCGTTTCCAAAGAGGTCGACAGAAGATGCTGGCCTTGGCAAACAAACATGCAGTCTCGTGGGATGCTTGTTTGCACTGCCAGACTTTGGCTCGCTTGATCAGCCCTTTGGTTGTGGTTGGGATGCGCGAGTCCCCAACAGTTGAGAGTGCCGCAAGTGGAGAGGCTGTATTGCTGGAGTCCGAGCAATACATTAATTCCCCGATGCTGGTTCAACTGTGTGGTCTTTCGCATGGTCTCAACTGTCTCCGATTGCTTTGAACATTGCTGACCACGTTGTGCCCATTCATTTGTGCGAGAAGGTGATCGGCATTAAGCACGGTCCGTCGGTTAGTTCCTGCGTTGGATGAATCCTGAATCAATTGTGTCGCTATTGCAGAGATTACAGCCAGCTGACAGATGCCGATTCTCTAATTATGTTCGCCTTTCGATATGAGCTCTCATGCCGCAGCAGTTGCGCAGTAGGGAAAGGTCAGCAATTTCGGAAGTGTTGCCCTACGCTTTGCACATGTCACATGAGCGAGGTAGGATCTTATGCTCGGCTTCGGCGGGAGGCACTTTCGCATAGCTGAAACAGGAGGAAGCCTGCTTTCAGCAGCATCATAGCTCTCGACAGTTTTACAAGACACAGTCCTCTGTAAACAACGTTTTTGTGCCAGCCGCCATGGCTCTCCTCCTCGAGGCCCCACTGGCATTTGACATGCAAGCTCCGAGCATTCAAGCATTCCCCAACGGGTTGCAAGGCCTCCAGCCCAGGGCCCGCGCCGCTGGCACTGCCTGTTGCCAGGCAAAGTCCGTGATGAAGAGAGCTTGCAAATGCCATGGCATGTCTGAAGGTCCAGGGTGCGACGAGTGCAAGATCCGGTTGGGAGGCAGCAGCTGAAGTTTCTCCGGTCAACATCCCGACACTCTGATTCCTGTCTTCGAAGATGCCCGTCCTGCTGTGCATGTCGACAATATACACGGTAGCTCGCAGCCCTTGCATCAGACGCAGGCTTGCCCCAAAGCTCGGGCGGGCAACACGAGAAGCTCCAGAACGAGGCGGGTGTGCAAAAAGACAGTATGTCTTGGTCCAAGAGGCCTAGACAAGCCATTCCTCCGGGCAAAGTCGAGCAGCAGGCTTGCCATCGGTGCTCGCTGCCGGTGCCACGGCCTTGGCCGCAGGTGTCACGGCCAAGAGGCGCAATTGGCTAAGAAGGGTTTCAGCGAACACGCTGGGGTTCTCCCATAGAGACATTTCATGCTGCGAACCTGCGCCAAGAACCACACGACTGCCTGGTTGTAATGTATGTCTGTGCAGTCCAGTCGTCTTTTCTGCAGCCGGTCGAAGAAGCAAAGGTCGGCATCTAGAATAAGCCAACTAGTCTGCATCACTGCAGTGCTCGGGCAGGCGTGAGCTTGCAAACTTTAGTCTGGGAATTCAGAGACTGGATCGCTTCTGATATGAACTGCCTGGATGGTTTTGGAGGCAGCCCTTGTCTAATCACAGAGCAGGGTAACAAACAGCACGGCATTCCCCGGCAAGGCGGACGGCGGGCACGCGTGCCTCTGCTGTTGCAACCAGGGTCCGCGGGCCTGGTTGGGGGTTCAGCCGCAAGAAACAAAGGCTGACGGTCAAGGAAGTCATGTGGGCTTTGCCGTGACAGTCGCACCACGGGGCCGACCGAATTAGCCTCCGTCGCTTTAAGCCAACTCATGCTCATACAGATGAGTGGACAGCCTGTTTCCCACCAATGGCAGCAAGGTTGGGTAAGGTAAGTTAATTCGCTTTCCCACAGTTGGATAGCCTGAGACTCAGTCTCACCCAGACGTCGTCAAGCCATGGATATGCCCTGGCCGGTGTACATGGCACATGTCACGGAGCACTTTCTGGCTTTGGGAAGACTTCATCTACTTCACATGGTCGATCAATTTGATCAGCTCGGGCGCATGGCTGAAGCAAACGGACGACGGGGCCAGACTCAGCTTCATCAACTTGCTGCCCTATGTGCGGCACTGCTGAGTGGCGTCACCGCTGGGGTGCTGTTTTGCCGGGGCTTACTGGCGATCAGCAGAGCTTTCACGTCTCTTGCTGTCTCGTTATTCCTCTGTTCTGGTCGGATGATTCAAGCGGCGATGCCGCACCTTACAGCACTAGGTCTCATTCTATACACAAATCGTTTGCTGAAGAGCTCAGCGCTTCGTCAGGAGTGGCTTGACTTCTGGCAACAGTGGATTTGGTCAAGGCAACTTCTTTCATTCTTGGGCTTCGATGTTGCGAATGTACAGAACGTCGACTGTCCGATTTGTGCCAACTCTCTGGAGGACAACCCTTGGTGTTTGGCCAAGCTTCCGTGCTGCAAGAAGTCCATCTGCTGGGAATGTGTCTGGAGCCACGCGGAGAGTGTCATCGACGACGCACGTCCTCAGATGAGCTGTCCGATGCTGTGCAGTAGAAGTACTGTGTTGCCAGACGTTCTCGTGATTGCCTCGCTGCGGAGACGTCAGTGGTCTTGGAAAGGTTTGGATGTGCTTGGACGCCAGACTCGACGCAAAAAGAGGGCTTACGAGCGCTGGTGCCTTTCAAGCGGCCTGGCATCGAGCTGCGCGGCGCGAATGGAAGATGTTATTCATTGCCCCGGGAGCGAATGCAATCACATGTGGGTCCTTCCGAAGGCTCTGAGACGCTCCAAGTCGGCACAGGCTGAAGCTTCTTTAAAGCAGTTTTGACCGTTTGCTTTGGCAATTTTGGAGCTTGCTCGTGTTGCGGTGTTTCGGATCCTTTGCAGGAACCTGGCAGCCGTTGGGATCCGCGTGCTTGGTCACTTGGTCGCCATGTGGGCCTGTATGCGCCGCCGACAGAAGACGGCCGCGACGGACGCCGCGTAAGCTGCCCAAGCTGCAAGATCGACTACTGCATTCTGTGCTCCCAGGCGCCGAGGGCTTTTGGTGTGAATAGTTAAGGAGATCGGGTTAGATTGTGGTTATGTTTCTGCATGCGAGGTTCCTGAGAATCATGTTGTGCCGGTGAGGCGTGGGAGATGCATGGAAGGACCCACGAGGGGAAGTCCTGCTTGGAGTTCGATGCAGCATTGCCAGAGGCCCAGCGGTCAAAGGACCGTCATTGGGCCGGGGCGAAAGCATGCCCGGGTTGTGGAGTTCGCACCTTACGCACGATGGGCTGCAACCATATGACCTGCACGCAGTGTTCTATGCACTGGTGCTGGGTCTGTGGCAAGCCCTGGCAGCCGTGGCACTATGGTTGCACACCAAATACACAACCCACTGGAGACTGTTCTGTGATGTAAAGCCGAAGCCAAAAGGGCCAAGCAAATCTCTTCGCTGCTTGTGTCAGATGTTTGTGCATTGTTTGGTGCAGCGGTGTTTCGTTGCTACGTCGACAGTTTCGTGCCAGGCGCCGAAGACTCTGGACGCTGCAGGCCTTTTTGAAGATCTATTCCAGAGGCTGCCTTGGTTGTGAATCTGCAGTTGGTTCCCGTGAGAATGTTGTTAGGAGCGAGAAAGAGACAGCTTGTGTTCTTCCTGCCACAAGCACTTCCAGCCTGCCGTCACTGTACCTCAACATCTCCATTCGGTGGGGGGTTGGCCGTAAGCAGCAAGTCAGATGTGCGACTCATCTTGTGCCTGCTACACACTCCCTGGTTCAGCTTTCGAGTGTGTTGTTCTTTTGCAATTAAAAAAAACGAGCCTTCGCTTGACCTTTCCTCCTTTTTTTCTGTCCGATTCAGCTTCAGCAGCAAGCTGAAAGCGCTTGAGTGATGCATATCTTGATCCAGTTGATTGATTTCTCCTCGGCCTCCCGGCAGGGAGGAGAAGGGTCTGGGAAGAACAGAGGGAGAGGGTCAGGCTGCGGCAAGTTCAGTCCCCGAATGTCCCCGAGCCATCCGCGTTTGATGCCGAGTTCACTCGCTCATGCGCACTGGAAGCTTGTCGGTAACAACGCGCACCAGACGCAAGCTCGAATGTTTGAGGCGCATATCGACTTGTTGTGAGATCCACTGCTGCCGCTAGCGAAGAAGATTGATTGAATCTCAACAATTGCACAACGCACAAGCCAAAGAGTGCACATGGCTGCATCAGAAATCAATTCTTTGTTTCCGCGAGGTGGCCAAGGCGTGCCAACCAAAAGTAGAAAATCTAAGCCTTAAGCGAAAGTCCGAAAGGAGAGTAATCGTGAGGGTTCAGTTGGTTTGTGCCTTGCACGTCATCGAAAGAGCCCTTTGTGCACAGTGGAAAGTCGAGATGGTTGAAATCAAGGCTAGCTGGTTCGCTTTCTGACCGGCTCTTTGCGATGGGGCGCGCAGATATCAGCATGGTCCCAAAGGATCACAACCACGAAGCCCCATCGGCGGTTCCAGCAGCCTTTTCCAACTCATCTGGTACAGAGAATGGGAAGCGTCACTGCCGGCTACTTTCGTTCACGGTCGTCCCTTGCCGCTGGAGTACCCAAGGTTTCATTTTGTCAGGAAACAGTGCATCCCTTCCGAAAGGAAGCAGAATCGACTTGTCTGTCCTTGACAGATTGCTGTTGCGGGAAGTAAGTTGGGCAGCAATTCTGGCAAGCATGTCCAGGTCCAACTTGGCCGGGCGTGTGCTGGCCAATCTTCCTTCCGCTGTGCCCATGCCGGTGCGGCCCCGAGAGCTGTGAAAGCAGGGGATCTGAGAATCCTTGTGAAGCGCTGAGATCCTCAGCGTGTACACGGCACTGCCGTTGCTGGCCGCTCTGGCTGCCGCTGTTTGCCCAAGGCACAGGGCCAGAGGAGATCAGATTTTCACAGCTTTCCTGCCACCGCTTCGCGCCGCAGGCACACACGGCTTGCTCAGGGCCTGGCAAGTGCGCTGGGCTGCCTCTTAGGCTTGTGGCTGTGAATCGCTTGGCACGTGCTGAGCTCTGCTGGTCGGAGGCACTCTTGTTGGAGCCTTCTTGAAGCAAGGAAAGAAGGCCACATTCCCCTCGCATCTCTGGCGCCTTCGCTCGTCGAATATCCATCGTCTGCCTTTGCTCCCGCAGGACGCTGCGAGCTGCGCTATAGCTCGACTCCTTTCAACCCATATCCAAGAGGCCCTGTGTGTGAACATGGCAAGCAGTCACAATGTTCTTGTTGCAGCCTTTGACCCTTTCGAGAAATGGTGTTTTCATTCGCTGTGTGTAATTTCGTTTAGCAGGATTTCTGTGCAATTGCAGGACATGCCAACCGAAGAGCTGCGAAGCCTCATCCATCGGCAGCGCAGGCTATGCAACTGAATCTTCCCTTGAATGAAGCACTTGAGGTCTTGGTATTCGTCACCCCACCGTTGATCAGGCGATTTGGGGTTGCGGCCAATGATCGCTCCAGTCCAGCTCATAGACGGAGAAGTTGCAAGAAGAGAGCCGGTGGGGTTCGCTTGGCAAGCTGTTTACTGTTTACAGCGATCTCAAAGGTGAAGGCTGGGAGGATAGCTCCTTGCAGAAGATATACGAGGCTTGGGTTGGAAAAAGGGACAGACTTTGGACATGTTGTGTCTGTCACTAGCAGAGGAGTTGCTGGTGAGCCTTCTGGATGGCCCTGAGCATGATCCGCACGACTTGCCAACGCTGCAGAGACTGAAGGTTGTGGCCTGAGTGCTGCTTCTTTAGACGCTTCACCTCAACGTCGTCGAACCGTCGAACCCTTTTGTCGCTCTTCGTGCATTGCATCCGCTTCTTGCAGCGTCGAGGCCGTGCTTGATCTGGATGGCATAGTGGTTGGGAATGCCCACAGGCCCGAGCTACACGCCAGCAAGCAGACTAAGAAATGCTGCACTTTTCGTGTTCATCCAGGCATGCTGCCCAGCTGCTGGTCTCGAAAGGGTATTCGGGACTAGAGGCAGGTCCAAGCATCTTCCTAACCAAACACCACCGACCCGGCATCGCACAGGGTGAGCCCATGCGCATTGCTATGGACAAGCTTCTTTTCCTTTCACAGCGAGCTTTTGCAGATGAGGAACCAGAGGACGGGCTTTCCTGTTCGGGCTGGAGTTTGGGTGTTTGACGGAAGATGTTTTTTGCTCTGTCTCTGCTCGGATTGCAGCGTTGTCCTGCTGCCTGGACAGATGCAAGCAGGTGTCTCGCACGGAAGGTGCTGTGCTGAAGTACTATTGAATTGTATGTTCTGAGAAAATTGTTCTGCGTGTTTACAGCAAGTTGCAGACCAAGATGTGACACCTATCGACTCAACTTTCGCTGCGAACCTTGGCCAGGAGGCATCGCGCTATGAAATGGGAAGGCTTTGTCAGGCGACCAGACGCTTGCTGATTGTTTTAGGAGATTTTTTGTTGCGAGTTTCGGTCTTTGGCGCACCTTGTTACAAGGTGCTGAAGGTTTCGGACAAGGATGCGACAAAGCGAGTTCAGGCAGTCTCGCGAGCGCTGTACCAGCAGGACGGGGTGCATCTGACGAGACGTTGCAACATGCAGAAACAAATCCCTGCACTGGCAGAACCTGAGTGCGGTGGTCGACAAGGCGGCGGCTGACTGCTTGCGATGTGCTTTGCCTGTCGTATGTGTAGAGCGCAATGCTCCGTGCGATCCGTGTAACCGATACATCGGCAGAACTGGCTCAAACACGTCAGTTGGACGTCTGCTGGATCTCGTAGGTCGACGGTTTTTGCCAGCTATGGAATATGGTCAGATACCCACCGATGCCGGAGTCCAGCAACTGCAATCAGAGCACTGTCAAGTCATGCTTTGCTGCTCGTTGCGTGCACTGCTCTTTGTGTCCCAGATGTTCTACCTGTTCACCGCGCGCAAGCCGAGGCCAGCGCGCGCGATGCCGCCATGGTTGTTCTGGCAGAGGACGCGGGACGAAGAGTTGCTTCAGCCTTTGCCATGTAGAGCAAACGGCAGCAGCATCTGAGCTGAGGATGCAGAGGAGGCGCTGATGGGAGAGGAGCTGACCACCCAGCCGGCAGTTCAGACGGTGCGTCTCTGCCGGTGGAAGGTTCACAGCCTGCTATGCATTGGCAATTGCGAACGCACTCTTGCTAGACCTGGCTAGACTAAACCTTCCCGGATTTCGTTGCAGCAGGTTGCTGGGATTTCGATGGGGGCTTTGGCCCTCGGTGCCACGGTGCTCTTCATGGCCGACCCGTGCCAGATCCCGGTTCACACGCTCTTCCAGGTGCGGCTCCGTGCCTCGAGGAGCGAAGCTTTTCGGAGCTCGCCTGAGGCGTCTCCGCTCCAGCTGTCTGAAGAGGGCCAGATCGAGTCGGCAGCGAAAAAGCTCCGTGAGGTGCCTCGGCCTTGAGCAAGGTTTCCGGGTTCCCCGCCTCACACGTTTCATTGCCAGGTCAAGTCGAGAGCGGAGGCGGACGAGATGGTTGCTAGGGCGTTGGAGGCGGCCAAGACAGAAAGCAAACATCACAAGCTCGCCACGCTCCCGCCGGATGCTCGCTCCCTCGCGACTCCCAATCCGTACTTCCACTTTCAGAATCTGGAGCTCTACAAGAATGCCAAGGTCTTGGATGCACATGCCAGGACGAACGTAAACTCCTATGTGGGCATCAGAGACCCAGATTTGAAGCAACAAGAGAACTTCCGTCAAGCCTTCTGCGTGTTCAATGCCGTGGAGACGATTGACAGCATCGGTGGCACCGGGATTGACATTGAATCTATTGTTCATACTTGCCCTGAGCCGCGCAATGATGTCGGCGAGTTTGCTTGTACAGTAAATTCCGAGACGTTGGTCGAGATGGTTGGAAGTGCTGCAACCTGGTTGTCCAACGCAGTTTCCAGCTGTGGTGTTCTTCCGAGTGTCTCCGGCTCAGTTGAATTCTGCACTGAGCTAGCGCCAATAAATTCCGATTGTAGTTAATTACATGTGCAATGCTGCAAGTATGCATTCTGAGACATGCACGAGGCCATTCGGCACCGCTTGCATGACATTTTGCGCAACAGAACACCCGATGCTGTTGCCTCTACCGAATCCACGCCAAATTTTTGCTAAAACGACATGCCAGAGGGGCGAGAAGGAGGCCTCGGGCAGAGGGTCGGACAGGACCACCGTAGGAAGACCTTACCGTATGGATCCCAAGGACAAGCTGAACAAGCCCGGACACTGCCGAACGTGCCCGAAGGGTTCAAAAGCAAGACCCACACCGGCTTTCGGGGAACGAAAAACAATGGAAACAGATGTTTGAATAAATAACCTTTGTAGTTGATTATTCTGGCTTCTCGGGTCCGTCAACGCTCTATCCAGACAATCAGCTCTGGATTTAATTGTTTTGTCGGGGTATAGGAAGGAGACACTTAACTTTAGAGTTCATTGTCGGTCTTGTTCCGCACCCCTGTCCGGACAATTAACTCTGGACTTAATTGTTGTCTGCGGGTTGGGGTCTCTTGGAGGGGAGTTAACTCTGGATTTAATTTAAGTGTTTATGGGTCCCTCAAGCGGAATGAACTGTGGATTTAAGTGTTTACTTGGGGTCCTTCGAGGGGAATTAACTTTGGATCTAATTGTTTCGCAAGGCTTCGGGGGTTTCACTCGGAGAGGCTATTGCTTTTGCCTTTGTTTCCCAAAAACCCCTGGGGGGTTTGGGTTCTTGTTTAGTCTTTCCTTCCCGCGGGGGAGCGTTCACAAAAAAACGTGCCGTGAACCGGGAAAGCCGTTTAGCGAAGAGAACGCGTCCACCGCATCGTGTCGACGGGCCGCGGACGGGGACGGGTGGGGAGCTGTGGGTGCCGAGCGTTCGCGGGAGGACGTGGCCGTGGACGGGGACGGGTGGGGAGCTCTGTCTGGGTGCCGAGCTTTTGCGGGAGGACGTGCGTGGACGGGGATGGGGGGGAAGCTCTGGGTGGGGAGCTCTGGGTGCCGAGTGTGCGCGGGAGGATGTGGCCGGACGGGGACAGGAGGACGTGGTCGTGGACGGGGACGGGTGGGGAGCTCTGTCGCGAGCGTTCGCGGGAGGACGTGGCCGTGGACGGGAGCTCTAGGTGCCGAGAGTTCGTGGGTGGGACGGGTGGGAGGCTCTGGGTGCACAGGGTTGCTCGCTGGCTTGAGATGCGGACGGCGAGAAAAGACAGAAAGCCCTGCTCTGGATCAAAGCTATCCCTTACGCCTAAAGAACGGTTTGGTTTTTGGGTTACGAAGCAAAGTAGCGGTGGCTTACTTTTTTTGCGGAGCATGGAAAAATTTTGATCAGGGGTTAAATGTTTTGAAGACCCCAGATTTGGAACCGAAGCGAGTCCGCGAAGCGAGGTACCGATGGCTTAATTTTTTCCGGAGCACCGAACAACGGTTGAATCTGGAATTAATATTTTTTAGCGACCGGAGGTGTGGAACCGAAACGAAGTACCGATAAAGTGCTACTTTACGAAGCAAAGTAGCAGTGGCTTATTTTTTCCCGGAGCATGAAAAAAATTAAATCAGGGGTTAAATGTTTTGAAGACC
>CAJNJA010038364.1:0-20790 GCA_905231915.1 Symbiodinium necroappetens
GGGGGGGGGGGGGGGGGGGGGGGGATTGTTTTTTTTTTTTTGCTAGGGCCTGGAGTTTTGGGATTTGCTGTTGGGGTTTATGGGGCTTCCTGGTGACTCTCTGGCAGTTAGGTGTTTCTTGGACGTTTGAGACGTCTGCTCAGTGGCGCTGCAGTTGGGCGAGTGTTACACTGAACTTGTGCGACCAAAGGGAGCTGCATGCAGATTGAGTTTGGCTGTTTGGGTTCCTGTCGCACGTTGGAAAAAAGGTTGGAATGGTTGTAGTCACATTCAGCAACGTTTCGGGCTGCATGGCGGCCTGGTACTTGTCGTACCCTACTATACCCAGAACCATCTCCAGAACCCACGTCTCCCATGAGCAGACCGAGGCTACGAGCTACTGGAGCCGCTCCATGCCGCTGCGGAGCGCGCGGCGGCGAGTGCGGGGAGCTTGGCGAGTGGGCCACGCGTTCGCACGTGAGCAGGGTTTAGAGCTCTACGGTTTTTGGGGTAGAGTGTTCTGGCTCGGATGCAGAAGGACTCGAGGGCTTTAACTTAAGTAGGCCTTCAACTGGATGAGCTTCTTTGCCTCTGCTTTGCAGAGTTTCATTGGACGGGTTTTCAGAATCTTGTCTCAGTGGGTCGGCGGCGGCGGCTTACCAAACTCCGTGTTTTGGTGCAGGTCGGCCTTTCGGATTTCGGGGTTTCGGTTTCTTGATGAATAACCCCAATATGAGGATCCGATATGCCATATCCCTTTGGAGGGGCGGTGGTGTGGTGGTCAGGGTCTTTTCTTGCTGCTGGCATGTAGCCATCCAGCCTTGGCGGGCTTCCAGGATGGTAAGTTTGCTACACTATATCATTCAACCATGTGAAGGTCAGCTGATGTACCTACAGACATGCACAGCGTCAGGCCACAAAACTCTTGCTGAATTGCAGCTGTGTCGAGGCAGCTGGCCCCGGTGGACCTTCGCATGCAGAGCTTCCTGGGCCCAGATGCTGTTTGGGAGGAGGAGTCTCTCTTCACAAACTTCTGGGTTTTTCCTGAAATCACTGTGGGAGGCCAATCTGGCACTTGTGTAGTTTAGGTAGTAGTTATAGCTATGTGGCGAAGCCACTGGAGTCCGATTGTTCTCATTGAGCCCTGGAGGAGGATGTAGATATCGTTTGGGTCGCTTCGCTGTGTTTGCGGCTGCTTGGTTGCAACTGGGCTACCCGGCTACCTGTCCAATAGACACTTATCAAAAGCAAAAATGTCCACTTATTGTCCCTATTATAATATAATCACGGCCCTACGACCTTACTCTTATTATCACTGCCGCATCCAGGCCCCTGAATTTGCCCTTTGTGGCGGACCTTGTGTCCGAATTATTGAACCTTTCAGGTCAAGAAGTATCAAGAGCTTCTGGTGGAAGCCAGACTTGAAGCCTTAAGCAGCCCTTGCCGAATGAGCTCACGGCTGCTGGCATCGCGGTGTCGTTAAGGCCCGAGGACGCCTTCAACTCCAGCTCAGAAAAAGCCCCGAAACATCTGGCTTGGGGTCGAACTTGCACCCCCACAATCCTCGAACACAGTCCACATTAAAAACCTACAGTCTCGCATGCTTTGATGGTAGGGTTTATGAAACTATAGGGGCACGGTTTTCTGGGTTCAGGATCCACCCCTAAGAATGGGACCAATCCCACAGATCGCTGAAGGCCGGAGACGCTGGCAGAAGTCCGCGCCCGCGCTACGCGCCTGCGGCCGGGTGCTAGGATTCTGCTCGGCCCTTAGAACCTCAAATGGCCATGGCCACTCGATGTTTTGACAAGTTTAGTGATTTCTGGTTTGAGTTTCCTTACCTGTCCGAGAGTAACTGATGCTTTGCTGAAGCCCAGCAATGATGGATGCTTCTGCGTGGATGCCTTGCCTGCCGAGTTCGATTTGTGAGACTCGAGACTAGCTTAAGACACCCCAAAGTTAAAGCCCACAGCCCTACAGACAAGAACCCTAAAGGCCTTATAAGCCTAAGCACGTTCCGAAGCCCATAAACCCCTTCAAGATCCCTAAGAACTATGGATCCTCACTTCGCGGAATCTTCGCCGAGCTTTGAGACGATATTGGTCGACGGTGGCTCACCGGCAGTCGTGTTTTAAGAGGAGCTCCAGGGGGTCTTCAGTTTTTTTACATGACGTTCAGAGGCTGCGTATGGGATTCTTATGGAGTTTGGTTTTTTCTTACATGGCTGAAGTACCAGTTTAGGGGGGGGATTATACGGGCTGTTTAATCAGGGCATTGTGCGGATTTATAGGGCTGTTTGTGTGGGTCTTTAGCGGTTTAATGCTTTCCCTTCTGAGTACTAGGTTCAAGAGGGTTTAAGGGCTTAGAGCGTCCGGGTGCTTGGATGTGGGGCTTCGGTGCGGACGTGTGGGGTCTCAGAGTGTCAAAGTGATGATGATGATGATGATGGCGATGTGAATTCTGAGGGTAATGATGCCTGCGAAAAGCAGGAATGAGATGATGTACCTCCTGATGGATGAACATGACATGATGTGCTGCCCGGTCTTAATGTGCTCAAACTTAGTTGAAATGGAACTTGGACACTGTGGGGCGCTCATAAGGGCTCTATTTCTCCGATGAGCGATACAAGCACAAAAAGCTTTGTGAACCTGGTCCAGACACTCGAGCTGCACGAGCCTCCTGCACCACCAAAGGCCCAAGCCGAGAAGCCCACCTCAAAAATACTATTCCGAATCCCCAGGATGTCGCCATTCATCACCCTAATTCTGAGCGACTATGTCAACTTGGCAGTTTGCACTGGTCTCAGTTCGCATTTATCACGTGAAGTCCAGCCGAGGTGCCATGCGGATCCCTGTGGAAATGAGTTTCGGAGAGGCGACTGTCTACGCTGTGCGCCGCGTGTGACGTCGGAAACACATTGCCATCTGAGCCACCGCTTCGGAAAAGCTCTTGGTAGCCGAAAGCTATCGACTCACATAGAAGGGGCTGAACTTACAGACGATAAGCCTGCATTCGTAGTGAGGGTTATCCTAACTACAAGCCCAGGCCGACGCCGTATTGAGTCCGGAGCGTGAACACGAACCGCTAAACATTTTATGAACTCAAACACCAGATCCTCTCTGAAATTCCCTAGAATCAGGGTTTGGTCCGGTTAGGATTGTAAGGTTGCCGATGGCCAAACTGAGAGTATCACTGCATCAGCTGCCTAAGGCCCGGTGAGGTCTCCAGGCAAAGGTCACCTCAGTCCACTCCGTCTCCGTCACCTGCTGCGAAATCTGCTGGGGCCCCGGGTTTGCTTGTGTGTATGTGTGTGTGTGTGTGTTTGTTTTTTTTGTTTTTGTTTTGTCTGTGTGTCTGTTGTTGTTCAGTGTTTCTTTTGCTGGGGTGTGTGTGCGTGTGTGCACGCTGTGCGCTGTATATGTTGTGGTACTGTTATTGCTTACTTGTTGCCGTGAGTGCCACGTGAACACAATCAGTGACACAAGCTACTTCATACTGTTGCCAGGACACCTTTGTGTCATGAGTCTGCTGGTTATTGCCATTGTTGGCCTCATCGTTTCGCCGTTGAGATTGCTGTTGCCGTTGCCACTTGCTGCGGTTGTTGTGCTGGTTGATGTTGTCGTTGATTCAAGTTTGTGAGCTGCTGTCATCAGTCGCGATGTGCTTGTGATCATGAGGCTGTGTGCAACATCGCAGCCCTGTGTATTCGTTGTTCAGTTTAGAGCAACACAGAGCACTGGGCGCACTTTCGGTACACAGGCCAGAGCTACAGGTTGTGTCCCACGAAACCGGATAGGTCAGCAGGGCTATCATCCACCATGCAGTTTTACACAATAATTTTGAACACTAGCTAGAATCTGCTTTTTGAGGTGTGGTTATAGCAGGGATCCAACCTAAACCCTAACACAAACCATCGATCTGTATAGAGCCCATACCCGAAGCCGGGAAAACGTAAGCCCTATTTAAGGCCACTCCAAGCTCATCGCATGTTAGTGAGCTTCGTCATGCTGCGAGGTGGCGACGGCTCCTGCTGGAAAGTGCCCTGTACGGTTTTTAATGAGACTTCGAAGCCACATGCGGGTTTGTTCTCGCAGCATTCACACCATCATCGATTTGAGCCCGTGGCTTGAAAGGAGTGAGAAGGGCTAGCCGTGGCTAGCCAGGAGGGTACAGAAATACAAGTATTGTGACAAAATATTCGAACTGTCTGCCTGTGTGTCTGCGACGTGCCGATGAGTGCATGGAGCTGGTCTGCAGGTACTTGCCTGACTCGCAGCTGTCGTGTGGGCCCTGTTGTTTCTTTCAGATCTGGCGCCGACTTGTTTCAGAATCTCGAGGATCGCCGCAGGTATCAGCACAGGAAGACCTCGGAAAGCGGATTCCACTTGCAGCGGGACCATGTGCGGATCATGTTGACTCGCTGATGAGGGTAATCAGACATCTTGCCGAATTGTCGTCAATGCGTGTCCAAGACACGACTTACACCACAAACGGCAAAACTCCTAAACCGTACTCGCCGATACCTATCTATCTGTGTATATATATATATATATACATATAGAGTAGATACACACACATATAATATATATATATATGGCAAGAAACCCGCACCCTGAAGCCTGTCACGCCTGAAACCTGCAATCCCAAATCCTGAACCCTGAGATCCGTGAGGTTTCTTGTTGACTCTGCGGAGGCAGCGTGGAATCTGACCTGTCGTGTAGGTTGCGGAGGCATCGAAGGCCAGAGACCAGAGTGACAGACTTTTTTCTCTTGATTTACTTGTTTGCCTGTGTGCTTGTCATGTGTTTTGCAACATTTATATGTATATGTTTGTTTTGTTATATGTATTCGCAGGATGGTATAGGTTGTTTAGCGTTACTAAAGGGTTTAAAGTTTCATGTCACGGGGGTGAATTTGCTGTCGGCCCTTGACTGAAAGCATCCCCTTCTTGGTGTGCGGATTTCTGCCGAATGCGCAAAAGATCCCACATCTATAGAGAAGCCTAGCTAGTACCGCATGGGCCAATGTGCCCGGCACAGATTCGCAGAAAACTGCAAAGTCCGAAAGAAAGCCACTCGACATGGATATAAGGCTCGATGCTGCACATCTACGAGTTGCTGGCATGCTTTTTTCAAGCATCTCTGAATCCGGTTTAGTATATGAGGTGTTCACGGTGCCGGGACGAAGTTCACTTCAGAATAGGTGGGACATGCTTCAGCCTCGATGCTGTGGGATGTCTTGACATTTAGTGCCTTTTTTCTGCGATCATCCATTCCGGAGGGTTCGGTCTTGCCTCTGGAGGACTATATGTTTGCTAGTGCCTGTCAACAGTTGCAGCATGCTTGCACATACATATAAACGTAGTTCCATCTATCCGCACGTGCATCTATGCATGCATGCATGTGCACTTGCCATCTGTTTGTATTCTGCACACACGCATCTTTTTTGAGCAAGTTACGCTGAAGATTTGATGCCATCCTCGCAACCCACCGTAAAGCCTGAGCAGAGAACTCTCCGCAATCCGCCCGAACCCGCAACCTTGCAGTTCAAAGCTCGTAATGTCGTTCCTGCAAGCATCCCAAAGCCCACCCCCGGCAACCTTTCGGGTCAAGCATTTCTGTTCATCCGCGCAACTCGCTCCCAAATCCTAAATTTACGCCACCCCCTGACGCCCACACTCAACCCCATCACAAGCGGCCAGAAGCAGTATACGCAGCTTTGCTCGCTGTCGGGAACTGCAACCACAGCGCTGCTCAAGGGACTTCAAAGGGAAGTGAATGGCTGAAGGGTTCAGCACAGGGTCTGCAACAGAGGAAGCATTCTGCAATGGGAGGGTTGTTTCGGAGTTAGGCTCAGGGACACGAGTCGTTTTTCTCATTCTGCAGATGCTCAAGCCCACTGTACAGTCTGGAGCTGATCCTTCGGGGCCACAGGTGTGAATTGCTGAACTCATCATGGGTTGGGGACGTGCCCATTATAGCATTCTGCCTATTGCGACCGTTGCGGGCATCGTGGTGGCGTGCAATTCGCCGTTCCTTTCCGAGAAATCGCCGGTTGAGGATCTGGAGGGAATGGCGCAAGATGGTGAAATTCCCCACTGGATGGTTCCTGTGACCATAGGGCTGGCAGCAGTGTCCGGATGTTTCTTCTTGGCCGGATGCTTCTTTTCGGCCAAGATTGCTGCTGGCTTCCTGGCACCGCAAAATCTAGTCGATCCCTTAATGTACTTGGAGGAGGCTTCTAGCGCTGGGGCTCGACTCCCGCCCAGCCGCTGCTCGCTGTGCTTGTGCCCACCTTGTGCCATTTCGGGCTATGAGACAGGAGACTTGCTCTTAGGGGCCTGCAGAAGGGAGGCGCTTTTCAGCTGGATCCCTGTCTTGGGTTCTCTTTATGCTCTCTATGCATGGCAGCCCCAAGTGGAGAATATCCAGGGCCTGGGCTCCCAGCGCACCGTGCGCTGGCCCCTCGCCACCTCTTCTTTGGTGGGCAGTGCATGTACCATTTCTTTCTGGGAGTCTGGAGACATGATGACAGGTCTTTGCAGTGGGGATGCCAGGAGGGCCCTTTGCTGCATGTTCTTCCTCTGCCCCATGGCCTGGCCTTGCCACGCTCGCTGGGCCTGGGCACCCCGGGTCAGGAACTTCCGACGAACTTGCGGCACAATGCAAGACGACCTTGTGGGTCAGCCAATGCTCGTACGACAGACTGCACCCCAGGTGTCTGGAAATTTCCTCGTTTTCCAGGACCAGCATGTGGGGCCTAATGCGAGCTTCCAGCAGCCGGAGCTGTACGCGCGTGATCTTGGCATCCGTGAAACACTTGAGGATTGTGTGGCGACTATGACTGGTGCAGTAGACGTGGCAGTATGGAATCCCGACACGAAATCACTGAGGGCCCTGGCAGTGCCGCAACGAGCCATGTTTTCGATTCCCTACCACACAGCGGTTGGCTTGACAACTTTGCAAAAGAATTGGATACCTCTTCGCGAGCGACACCTGGACCTGTCCTACGGCCCCAGAGTACACTACCTTGGCGGCATTGGGACGGCTTGGACGACCCAGGAGTGCTTAGAGCTCTTGCTGAAGAATCCGAAGGCGAACTACGCCGTGTGGCTGAGGGACCAGGACCACGTGCTGCACCTTAGATGGCCAACGGGAGAACTTTCAACTTTTTGGCGTATCTTAAAAAGCTATGATTTTGGGGGTCCGGTTAAACTAAGCAAGAGAGGCACATCTTCGATATCACCCCGAAGGTGAATGCAAAGGCGCTGCGTTACTACAAGCAGCCCGGAGTCCTTAGCTTCAGGTCTTCGGCTCAGGTGTGCAGTCCCGAGCCGCCCGAGCCCTAAGGCTATATGGGTTTCCCTCAGTAAAGAGTTGTACTGTTGAAGCCTTCTCTCCAAAAGGACAAAATATTCTGATTAGTATTCTGTCATAGTCATAGCATCGTTCGGCGTTCGCCCCATCAGACTGTTTGTCATAGGCGGGTCCCCGCAACCCCACGAGGGGGGGGCCTGGGCCAGCCTGGGTTAACTTTTAACCCGAAAAAATCCCAGCAGCGTCGAGAGAAAAAAAGGGGCGAGACGGCTCCAGCATGTTTAATATAGGGGGCCTTGGTAATTACCTATACTATTTTGAGAGCTCCCTAAATTGTAGTTATAGTATAATATACCCCCAAACCCAGTTCTAATTATCAAGGCCCCCGCCTTTGCGCTTAGCTGTTCCGGAATGGACCTCAGGAATGTAGCTTCATGGATGCATGCTTCTTGGGCTTACAGCTGCTGCTCGCACGGCGAAGCATGAATGCCGGCTGAAGCCAGATGCCCTTCTGCAGCCGCATTTGCTAAGTTGGCAGAGCGGCAGTCCATGCTGTAGTGCGGTTTGTGTTTAAGGGGATGCGGAGCCTTCCAAAAGACAAGGGTAGTACAAGGCTCTGATACGTGATCTCCCTCAGCCATTGCACCCACAGCCCCACCAAGTCGTCCTTCTACAAGACCAACAACTTATGCCATGCCCGCAGAGCTGAGTGCGAGTTGGCCCATGATGCCACGAGGCTTCTGCCAATCAGATTCTGACAGTCAATCAATCGGGGCTGGGTCGCAGGGATCAACTGGTGGTGTTTCGTCGGCGTGCCCAAAGTTCCGCAAAGAAGCAACGAATCATCACGTTGCCGACGGCACCCTTTGTTCGATGTTGTTGTTGCAATCCCCTGGTCTCTGCCAGACGCATGCACAAAGACACGTGCGTGCTTGGAGCACTTGTGTCGCAGTCTGCTTCTAAACCCAATCAACAATGCAGATCGCGAATCAACACCAAGGCAAAAGCGATTCTCAGACATAACAGGTAGTATATAATAAATAGTATCCTGTACGAAAATAAAATGAAATATAGCGTAGTATAGTAAACTCTGATATAATACAATGCATACACACATACATACATACATACATACATACATACATACATACATACATACATACATACACACACACACATATATATATATATGCTATATATATATATGCTATATGTGTGTATATATATATGCATATCTGTATGTGTGTGTGTCTATGTCCTCAGTTTGGAAGAGGTATCGCTTTGGGGCTGGGAGCCATCTGGCTGCAGAGTCTGGCACTGGGCCTAGCCGCGCGGACGCAGAGCAGGTTCTAGGGGGGGATGGTGTCAAGCCTAACCAGCTTCCGTGAGGAAGTGCAGTGCATCGAATCTTGAGCCTACATGAACACGATGTCAGAAAATCAGTGCATCCTGATCCCGACTCCGATAGTGGGAGCTGGCAGCTAGTTCCAGCTAATTCTGCCTTGACCACTGCATCAGACCGTAGACCCGCAAAACTACTGCATCAGCTTTATGAGACAAGGCTGCACCTATCTTGAGCAGAAGCTGTGCGCATGAAGGCTTCGGCGGCCTGGCGATGGGACAGGAAAAAATTCTTACTTTGTCTTAATGCAGTAAAAGCTAAGAATATGCATAACCACGATGATAATAATAACGATAAGAATAATAGGAAGAATAACTTTTAGCTTATTACTCTTATGTGTTGATGCTTTGCCTAGAGGTTATTGTTCCTAAAGACATATCCTCAACTATATGAGTTCAATATGCTATGCTCGTGGTAGTCTCACTGTCATGGGATGATTTCTAGATGGTACAGGACGCTGAAATCATGCAAAGCAAGACGTTTTTTGGGATGGGGTGGGGGGTGAGGGTGGCACATATGTAGATTTGTAAAGAAGTTTTGGTGAGTGTCTTCACAGGCTGTGCTGTGGGGCATGCCGCAAGCAGGCATCGTATGCTGCTTCGGGATCCAATGTAAGCTGCTGCCACTGGAGAGGGCACAAGGCAAGGACATTTAGCAAGAAAGTCTTCACGCAACAAGAGAGAGTGGGGTAAATATCAGAGTGCACATGCTGACCCAATGGCTTGGATTCGAAGCAGAGCGCGGCTAAGGTTATGATGACCCGGATCACCCCGACCTCAACGGCGGGTATGTTGCGGATTACAACGTGTGCCAGTGCTACGGTTGCACGGTGAGCTTTGAAGGTTTGTGCAAGTTTGGTAGAAGCTGCAATGCCCTGTGCTTTGACTTGTTTCTTCCGAGTCTTCAAGGGATTGTTGCTGATTTCTGGTGTTGTCGCAGCCTGGTCGGTCCGGACCAATGCTGTTCTGTGTCACTCAGAGCAGGCTTATATGGCCATGTGCAGCGGAGACTTGTGGCGACTCCGAGAGCTGAGGAACACTTGCCGGAATACGTTTTACTGCGCACTTGGGCTTGCAGAGAAAGTCCTGGATCAGCATGGACAAGTCAGTATAGCATGGCCAACTTTGATCTGACCCTATATACTTTAAAAACCTAAAGCAGGTTGATGCGATGTTTCTCGGTGTAGGACGTTGAACTCCTGCGCAATGTCCCTTGCCTTCAGGAGGTGTTCACCTACTTTGAGGACACCAAGGTGCTTTGGACTGCAAAATCGAAAGATGCGCCCTCGACTCTGGTCACATCCAGTCCCAGTCCAGTCTTAAAGTCGGAGACCGGATAAAAATAGCAACAATAGTTAATAAACAGAATAAGAATAAGAACTATGGTTACAACTTATTACTATAAGCTAGTTTCTGACGGAGAAACCAGGCTTGCTGGCTTCATGGCAGCAGCGCAGTGGCGAGGCCCGGCAGATGTATGACATAGCGGTGCGATTGTCAACTAGAAAACTTAGGAGCATGCAGAGACTGAGAAGATCCGACGAGATGCCTGGGGTCTCTCTTGTTCATGCCTGTAGCACCGCGTTCAAGTGCATGTGACCAGATTCGCCTACAAACGCACCACGAAGAGTGCAAAGCTTACAGAGTGAAGTGTACCGAGCGCTTCAAACAATGAAAGCTTGCTCCCTAAGAAGTGCAACAATATAGTAGGAGTTTCCATGCCATCCACAACGTGATTAATTATTTGTCGGCTTGGTGCAGGCCGATGAGCAACGCTTTCAGCGCTGAGCGATGGTGCGATTTGAGCAAAGCCACCATTCCGGCAATTGGGCGTTGATCGTGGGGTTTGGGCCGTGATTTGGGGCATTAGGATTTTAGATTGGGCTTCTGTTTCATGAGCTTGACTGCAGATGTCGGTTAAAATGATATGTGGAAGGTGCCGTGTGGGTACGATTGAAGATGCACTGAATGTTAGTGCTTTTCCGACGAAATCCATTACTACCCCAAGGCACGCAATTCAGGTGGATCGGTAACATAGATTTTACTGGCCAGAAGACTGTCCGCAGCACACAGCCCCATAAAGGAGAGGATCCACAAGAATCAGCAGTTCTGATTGTAACCGTCTCTTGATGTCAGCACTTCATGAGGCAAAGAAACGCACTACTTTGAGGATCGGGTCAAAGCAGGTTGAATCTCGAACTGGAAGCACCCTCGGGGGTTTAGGGTCTTCCGTTTTGAAGACGGTACCTCCTGCGCCTCCAGGATCTTTCAAGCACCGCGCTACACAGACCTTGAGCCCGAAGTTCCAAAGCCCACGGTCCAACACCCAAGAAACCATAAATGTGCTAGAATAAGTCATATATTCACCCGCATGTTCGAACTATTAAGGCCCCTGAGTTGTAGCTTCGAGCATCCCCCAAGACTAAGTCCTAGACTGTCCTAAGCCCTACTATGCTCCGCTGAGGTCTCAAAGAACTCCCAGGCCGATCCTTTTTTTCCATCGGTGTGTGCACATGGGTGGTTCTCTAAATTAGGCTCCCTATTTAGGTCCCCTATATAGTACGGCACCCTTATAAGAAGGACCCTATAAAAGGGGACCCTAGTTTTGAAAACTACCCACATTGAAGTGTACATACACAGGAGCCATGCCTGTAAAAGCGCATGCGCAGCATCGATATTTGTACATACATGCCTAAGCCTTGAGTGGTTGCACATCTACAGTTGCACCTTGCGATCTCCGTCTCTGCGTGTGTCGACCTGTTCACCTACAGAAGCCGACAGCAAGTGCGGGATACTGCTTTGGGGCTTTTGCGTTTTTGGCGAATGCCTCTGGTAGCTTCTGAGGGTTGAGAGTTTTTCCTGACTTTTGGTATCCGAAGTCTCCTGAATCCTAGCGATGGCAGAGCCAGCAGACTGCCCCAGGACTTCCGGAGCATCCTCACATTGGCTCAGAAAGCCGCCTCCAAAGCCGAGAAGGAGCTTCTGTGCAGGGATATAGACACGGCGATTTACCAGCGTGCAAGCTTTCTGTTGATCACTGGGGATCATGCTGTAGGTTTAGACAGCGGAGCTCAGGGGTTAACGGCCATGGCAACGGGCGCAGTTCACGAATTTTCTCACAACAACGCCTGTTCGAAAGCTTCTGCCTCTGAATTGTACAAGTATGAGGCTTGCTCTACCGACGTGTAAAACTTGCCGGGTGGAACTTCTGGTTCTCACACATGTATGACTGCTCAGCTTTACATGCTAAGACGCTTCAGTCTTGGCTCAGTCATCAGACTTGACACAAAAGGGTGCAAACATGTAGCTGGAAGCTTCACCATCAACACTCCTCCTTACTCCGGGCCCACGGCCTTGGAGTACTCAGACATGTTGCACCGTTCTGGCGCTCCACACCAGTAACCAGTCATTGACTAATTTAGGAGCATTACTCACTCCATTCATGCATCCTTCCATGCGGAGATCCACATTGAAACTCGGCACTTGCTGTTGATATCCTCCCACCGTAGCTTGCATTTGAAGTTCAAGGACTTCAATCGCCACAAGTAAAGCACGTAGCGAAACTGCTTGCTGGTAACGTCTGAAGCCACCAACTTGTGTACAAGCCTCTCGGCCAGGTCGCCCTTGACACCTGACACAGGCATCCCTTCCAGCCTCAAAGCGGATCTCAAATCTTCGCACGTCATCAGCTGTAAGGTATCCTTGCACACACGAAAGCGTTCTTCGCTTTCTTCCAGCCTGGTAGATCTCGGCAACGGCGGTGGGGTAGAAGGCCTCACCAGTGCCGCTGATGAGCTTGCTGGTTGCTCCTGCAGGCTTCGCTGTAGGTCTTGACCTCGAGGAATACTCGGGGTCCTTGTAGTGCTCGTCGTCTTCGGAGGGGTGGAAGCCCTTGTTGTAGGCGGAGTCATAGGGGCTATCGGAGTAGAGGAGCGGCTTCTCGTCCTGGTACTTCTCCTCCTCACCGAACTCGTAGCTTCCCGACCCGTTGTTGTAGTTGAAATCTCTCTCCTTGCAGCAGCTGATGCGAACTGGGACACCTGCTCCAGCCTCTTCGCCTTGAGCCACCTTCTTCGACAACGAAGGATTCTCCTGTAGCCAAAACGAAGAGCTTCCCACACCAACACTGCAACGATTGCAACCACAACCATCATCACCACCGCCTCGTCCCAAGTGGTTGTTGGCAAAGGCTCTTTGAGTTCACTTGTTTGGGCACGAGCAGGACATATACATTGAGCCAGCACCATCAAAGCTGCAAGGATCTTGAGCTTCATCTCCTGCAACACATTCGTCGCAAAGCCAACAAAACCCCAAAGCTGCAGCAACTGGTGTAGTCGTAGCTTTGACTGCATCTTCGTAGACAAGTCTGCCAGCTGCATCGACCCAGGCGTGTGGCGCACAATAAGGCGTCTTTGCTCCACCTCCTCTCGAACATAGTTTGCCCTGATCTATAAGTGACGAGTCCGCTGAGAACCCGGTCCTCCCGCCAGCATTGCTGCTGCCGAGGTGTTATCCACCGCCAAAACACAAGTCAAAGCTGTAGGAAAAAGCTCAGCCACCAAAGCTTGTACCGACTTGAGCAGCGTACACCCCTGGGTTGCAGCATACAATTCAGCTTCCATAACACTTAATGTCATGAAACTCTGACGGCCCGATTTCCAAGCAACCGGTGCACCAGCCAGGGTGATGACTGCTGCCCCAAACGACCGCCTCCCATATGGCGCATAACTTGCGTCAGTAAATGCCACCAACTCCAGAGCGTCCTCCTCGTTGACGGGGCCCATTGTCATTCGTAAATCCACCGTCCCAGCCAGATAGGCCAGAACTCTTTTGCTCAAACGAATAACATAGGACGGTCTCTTGGACACCAAACTGGCTGCGTGCGTCGTGACAAACATTATGTCAGGGCGCGTCTTCGTAGCTAGCCACAGGCACTCTCCAACGTGCTTCTGAGCCAACTTCAGTGTGGCCTCCTCGTATTCACCCTCAACATCGTCGCAGGACTCCGCCTCATCGATCCACTCCTTTGGTGCCGGCAAACTTGTAGGTTGTACCTCCATCATGTTGTGCTCCCTCAACAAGTCTTGCACGTAAGCGCCTTGTCCGATGGTGTAGACCCATGAGGCCCGCCCATCCTCCGTAGTGCGAGGCTCCCTCCGAATCTCAACACCAAGGTACCTCACTGGGGCTTCGCCTGAGATCCACTCTAAGGGTGAAGCTGGCCACTCCTGTGTGATGAAGTCATGGATGGCCACAATAACTTCCTTTGTCGAGAAATAGGCAATGTCGTCTACGTAGAGAACAATGAGCCCGTGCATGGTTCCCGTGACTTCACATAAAATCATCCATAGCTCCGGCTCTGCAACCGTAGGTCGTAGAATGACGATCATCTCACCCACCTTGATTCTCGCGCGTCTCAATCTTTCATTGCGGTACAAACTCCATATCCTTGGGGATTCCCTCAAGCCATATAACGGACGTTCCACGATCCACGCTTCTGCTTCTGTCACACCAGAATCTTTCACCACCCTGGGCGGATAGATGCCGTACTTAGGGAGATCGGGAGGCCAGTTGGCTAGCAGAAAAGCTCCAGTAATGTCGCTCACCGCACCAAGCCAGCATCTCAAAGCCGCAATAACTAGCGACACTCGTAGCGCGTCAGAGGATGTTCCTGACGCGTATAGGTCGCCGAATTCCAGGTTATCACGTACGTGATTTCCACATATTACGACCCGACACTTCCTGCGTGCTTGCTTGCCCGCCTCCTGCGGCGGTTTGAGTGTGAACACGCACTTGGCGGGCGCGAACGTCACCCGGGATTCCTTCTCCAATTGCCTAGCTTCTGCAAGACTGATGCGCCTCAGGGTCCCTGACTCGATCAAGGCGTTCACTTCTTTGCGGATAGCTTCGACCCACTTTGTAAGGTTGCGCTTCACCTGTTCAACCGGAACCGTATGAACAATCTTGAGGTCACCCTCCATGCTGCTCAACATCTCCTCGTAGTCAATCTGATCTGACGAAGAACTTGCCGTAGAGATCTTTGCTGCCTTCAAACACGTAGTGGACCGCACCCGCTCAAGCTCAACTAGCTCTTCATGGACACCCTCCAAGAAAGCACAGATCTGATCCCGGGCATCTGTAAGCACTCCACGAGTCGCCTGACTTGTACGGCGATACTCTTCACACATGATCTCCTCCTCCTCAAGCAGATCACGAAGCCTTGCTGCTCTATCTTCAAGGTCCCCTATGAGTAGCTCGATGTCCTCAGTCAAATAGAGCACAGGCCCCGAAGTATCAACGCCATCACGACTGAGCTCACTCTCTGGATCTGCACGAACATCTAGCTCTTGATCGTCTAAAACGACCCCACCTGTGCCCTCTTGTTCTGGAGAATCTCGATGTTGTTCTGGAACATCACCCTGTTGTAGTGCCCCACCTGTGCCCTCTTGTTCTGGAGAATCTCGAGGTTGTTCTGGAACATCACGCTCTTGTGCTACTTCCAACAAGCCCACACGTAAAACGTTCAGTCTTGCACCCTCCTCCTCGCCACGAGGTCTTGACAAGTGAGGAGTCCACGTGAAGCCGAAATCCTCTAGGTACTCGACCTTGTTCTGCATGAGCTTGCCACTGTCCCGAACAGAGTAAGCGATCACCGCAACCCTGGATCCTCCATACCAGGTTTTTGTTGAGTGCTTTAGGCGGGGGTCGAAGAGCTGGTGGGTGTGATCTCCATCCAAAGGCAAAAGCTTCTTTCCATCCGGACCTTCAACCTCCAACGCACCACCCTTGAAGTACGACAAGCCCGCAATCAAGTTCATACCAACATTGTGTGCATCCACGTGTTGTTGCGCACCCACATCCGTTGTAACAGCAAGGGCATTGAACTGGTGATCAGGCTGCACTTGCTTCACATACTTCACGAACACCCTGGTGCTCGCTGGGAAAGCAGCTGTCGCAGTTTTTACTCCAGCAACACCTCCATGAACAAAGGCTCCAACGCTCCAAACCTTTTGAGAAGCGCTCTGCGGTCCAAATCGGCTGGGAGCTGCCGTTGTAGAGGGTAACATCAACGCCAGAACTTCACATTGGTCTGGAGTTAGCAGCTCCTCACTCAGCAGCCTCATAGCATACTGCTCAGCTGGATGCTCAGGGTCATACTTCAAAGAAAGCTCCCCCGGCACTGTTGCCGGATCCAAATCCCTAGCCCCTGCCTTTGTTCTGAGGCGCCTCGTGGGCATAGGAAGTAGGAGCTCGTACTCGTCCAACTCAACATTTTCCAGCAACACCACATGTCCTCCACGAACATCTAGACTCGGGCCCACATAGCATCCTGCCTTCCATCTGGAGTCCAGGTCGTAGCGCCCCCCGGTCCCATACACCTTGGATCGCACATGCACCTTGGACCCAAAAGGCAACGTAGACGTTGGATGCTTCAAGACTCTTTCAAGCTGACATTGAGCGGCGTATCCCGCAGCCATCGCCCAGTTCTCCTTGCCGAGTCCTGACGATGCCAGCAATCTCTTGACAGCCGCCTTGGTCCATTTCACTGCGGCTTCAGCTCGGCCGTTCGCTTGAGGCGCTTGGCCTTCGGTGTAGGTGACCAAAGACCCCTTTTCAAGGAGCCATCGTCGCAGCGGCTCCACCCGGAGCTCGCGAGCCCTGTCCGCATGGACACGACTCACATGTAAGCCTTCAGCTCTCAACTTCAGAAAGAGCTCTTGCGCAGCAGCTGTAACTTCCACCGCCGTTCTCGTCCTCAAAGGGCGTACCACATAGATGGTGTCATAGACAAGCTCCACGCCAACCTCGTTATAGATTCTCTCGAACTCCTCTTGCGAAAGGCCTCTTCGGACGTCACAATCATCATCTCGAATACAAGAACCACGCCTCTCAGAAACTTCCTCCATAGGGTCAGGACCATCATCAGCTGTGTCACCGTCGTCGAACGTAACAATCCCAACACCTGTACCATCATCATCCTTTTCTTCACCATAGGGCTCAACTGGTACATCACGCAACTCTGGTCGTAGTTCAGAAGGTTCTCTAGGTGGCTCATGCGACTCTGGTCGTAGTTCAGAAGGTTCACTCGGTGGCTCATGTGACTCTGGTCGTAGTTCAGAAGGTTCACTCGGTGGCTCATGCGACTCTGGTCGTAGTTCAGAAGGTTCTCTAGGTGGCTCATGCGACTCTGGTCGTAGTTCAGAAGGTTCACTCGGTGGCTCATGCGACTCTGGTTGTAGTTCAGAAGGTTGTCGTGGCAGCACATAAGCACCCACTAGCAGGTAGCGATAATCCTTGTGGTTCGGATCCTTCGCTTTAACCCGAAACGGCCCAGCAACATCGAGGCTCAAGCAATAGGCACTTGGATGTCGAACTCTTCGATGCGCCCTTCCGGTAGCCGAAGACCTCACGCAGGTACCACATCGTCGATTGTATGGTACATGGTTGTTGCGGACATGAGTGCGCCACATCTCCAACTCCTTGTCCGTAAAGCCTTCCAAAAACTTCTCCCGGTCCGCATCCAACTTCTTCATCCACTTGATCACTTGCAAAGCCTCTGGCTCACGTTCCCATTGCTGGATAGCCTCCACAACAGCTCGCTTGAAATCGCAGGTCCAAGCCAAGCTGTCATCGGTAGCCTTCGGTAGAGGCTCCCTCATCTTCATATTCGTCACCAGGTTGTCCTCCACTTCTTCTAGACAGGCAGCCTCCAAGAAAGCCTCCCATGTAGAAGACACCGAAGTCCAACGATCCAGACCACCATACTTAGCCAACTTCAACACCTTTTGACTCTCAATCATCACAAACACCGGTTGACCTCCATGAACAGCCCTAGCGGCCTTTGACACCACAGCCAGCCACATCATCTTCTGTAAGAGCTCAGGCTTGGTCGGTGGGCTCCCAAAGATCCCACTGACTCTTCCAGTAGCTGCAGCCCACAACAAAGCACGGTAAACCCCGGAAGCCATATTCATGTCTTCGGCCTTGCTGCGGTTGATATCCACCTGAACCAACACCTTGCCATCATCAAGCTCCAAGAACGCGGGGTCGAGGCCCTTCCCGGGACCGGAGTAGAGGTGAATCACCCATGGCAAACTCAGCATCCTCTTCCTCTTCTGGCGTGAGCCCGGGATAGCCCTCATGTAACTCCACCCTGCCTTGTCCGTGAGCTCAACATTCTCGGTAAGAAGGGACTTCTCCAAGTCAGTCCACTGAGTAAAAGGCGATCCTTCCGACGACATAGCCGCGAGCTGAGGCACACGTCCCCCAGTTCCAACAAAGTCACTGAGGTGCTGTGCCCACTTCTTCTTGACGTCCCACATCCACAACGCCTTCGCCGTCGCCCTTGTAGCGTTTTCAGTGATTGCAGCTTCCGGCACTCAATCTCGTGGATCAGCTCGAGCGCCTGTGACTCGGCAACGACCGGGCATCGTCCTATCATCTTCGGGCGGATAACCCCGTGATCGGGGTGCCGTATCACAAGTCCCCCACGCCGGGACCACGTCACCTGACACCCTAATTCCTGCACCAACGCTCCCAACGGAACAATCGGCGATGAGCACTCGTCCTTGGTCTTCTTGGTGAGTAAGGTGCCGCTCTTGCCTTGTGCCAGGACTGCTTCACGCCCACCAGCCAACTGGACTGTGACCTGGGTTGCATCTTGGAGCTCGTCCTCGGTAGCTTCTCTAAAGGGGTGACTTGCTCCGCTATCCAGGAGTCCTGTACGGCCCGTGCTCGGGCTGCAACCCACCCCCACCGCCTGGTTCTGAACCTGAGTGATCGTCAACGACATCGTCTTGAGCTGCCGGATCTCCTTGAGCATCGCGCTGGCCTCCTGCAACAGGTTCTTGATTTCCGCCTCCGGTACAGCTGGGGCTGGTACATCCCCCGTAGCCGACGAGGAAGAGGTAGTAGACGCCGGTCCTGTGCTCGCTGCAGACATAGCATTAGCCTCCATCACCGTCTTCACTGCCGGGGTAGCCTTTGCCCCAGCACCTGCCTTTGGACTTCCTCCTCCAGCCTTTGTCGGGCAGTCCGCCTGACGGTGCTGTGTAGAGCCACATGTCCAGCACCGACCCATCCGCTCTTTCCTCGTGAAGTCGTGGGAGTAGGTACACGAAGCTCCACGGCTGCACCCTTTGTCCGAAAGATAAAACTTGCAAGGTGTCTTGGCCTTGGCCTGGGGCTGCCGAGTCGGGCTTCCGGTTTCACCACCACCAGCTCCATCAGGCTTCCCAGCTGTAGACGGAGGAGCTCCTGTCGCAATGGCCTTCACCACAGGAGCTGCTGTTCCACCCTGTCGTCCACTGTAGGCCACCTGCTCCAACTCAGAAAGGAGTGCCTGCTGCAGACTCTTCGCCCCTTGAAGCGTCGGGCGTGTGTCCACTTCCAAAGTATACCTCAGCATAGACACCCTGAAACTGATGTCTGCGTGGTCACTCAAAATCTTCTTCACGATCAAGTCAAGGCCCTTAATCATCACGCTTGGGTCCGGGCATTGAATCCCGATATCCGTCGCACGAGCGACCCAGCGTGCCCACCGACGGAGCTCTTGCACTGCATCTGCAGCCGTTGCTGCTGTATTCGGTGACTCCAGCGCCCGAAGAATTTGTTGGCGCTCTGCAACAGAACCTGGTCTGTAAAGAATCAGCACCCTGCATAACGTGGCCAAGGTTCCAACCACACGACTTGAAAGGAGCTCCGCCCTCACATTCTCCGGCAGGCTGGCCAAGATCATTGCAGAGGCCCGCTTGTCAACTCGGGTCCATCGTTCTTCCCGTAAGACGGAGGTCTCGTAGTCCTCGGCCTTCAACACCAATTTGCCAACATGTGAGGCATCCAGGTAAGCAGAATAAAACCTTGACAGACAAGCTAAAACCTCATTCCACCATTGACTGCTTGAGTTACTGAGGTCACCCATGTGATTCTGCAGCCCATGCAACCAGTCACCGAAGTCGATAGCAGAGTTCTTGCTGAGGTCCTGCAGTCGGGGTAACTCTGTCAAGCCAGGCTTCACAACCTCAATGTCCTTTGTCTTGAGAGACAACGTCTGAGACATTGCCGTTTGTAACTGTGTCATGCCCTGCATCAAGACGCCTAGAGGATCTTGTAGGGGATTCCCAGGTAGTACTCCAGGAAGTCCAGTTGGCATGGTCGCCGTTGTCTGCTGTTGCCGAGGTACGCTCGTCACACCGGGCTCATTCGGGAGATTGGCACCACCGCCTCCGTTGCCTGCAAGGCCAGGGTTCATCCCTTCTTGCCCTGCACGTACACCAAGTGGATCACTGCCAGATACTCCAAGGCCTCGTTGACTTCCGAGCGAACACCCTCCAGCTCCATCATGAGGTTCATGCACGTCAGGGGCCGGATTCGGTACAGGAGGATATCCGCCGATAACATCAGGAGGTTGGGGTAGTCCGCCGGGAATGCCACCGCAGCCACCAACATGACCGCTTCCCTGGGGTCCCTGCGAAATTCCACCCACATCGGTCCGTCCAGCACCTTCTAGCCCACGAGCTTGCACTTCATTGAGAACCCTCTCCAGCATGTCTTTCAACTGCCGGTTCTCCTGTGCCAACAATTGGCGTTCTTCTTCATGTACACGCATTTCAAACTTCACTTGCTTCTGCACCTCCGCCAGAACTTGTTCCTGCGTAAGGGACCCGTTCGACGAGCCCTCCTGCTGAGGTGTGCGCTGCTCTGGCGTGTAGAGGTGAGGCGCTCTCCTTGTCCACTGAGACATAGTCTGCTCGGCCTCTGGAGTGAACAATCTCTGCGAGCGAGGAGGCGGCGTGAGAACTTGCCTCAGCATCGGCCTTCTAGGTCCAGACTCCAAAATAGGAGTCATGGCAGCTCCGGCTTGGGCCACCCTCCTCTGAACAAACTCCCCAATCTTTGCAAACCAGAAAGTCTGACTGAGCACCTCTGCTGTGCTTCTTGGTTCTGGAAGATCTTCAGGTGGAGAGAACTCGTAGCCACCAACCTCGACCCTAGGGGCCGCTGCAGAAAACACGTTCACATTCCGTTCCGAGCTTGCAGGTGCCTCAGGAGGAGGCTGTGCTTCTGGAGCACGATCTCTGTCCGTCGCTGATGA
>CAJNJA010038364.1:20899-58570 GCA_905231915.1 Symbiodinium necroappetens
CGCCGTGTCATAGTTAGGGCCACTTACTTCCCCATCCAGCGTAGCAGTACGGGTTGGGCTCATACCCTGTTGATCACTGGGGATCATGCTGTAGGTTTAGACAGCGGAGCTCAGGGGTTAACGGCCATGGCAACGGTCGCAGTTCACGAATTTTCTCACAACAACGCCTGTTCGAAAGCTTCTGCCTCTGAATTGTGCAAGTATGAGGCTTGCTCTACCGACGTGTAAAACTTGCCGGGTGGAACTTCTGGTTCTCACACATGTATGACTGCTCAGCTTTACATGCTAAGACGCTTCAGTCTTGGCTCAGTCATCAGACTTGACACAAAAGGGTGCAAACATGTAGCTGGAAGCTTCACCATCAACACTTTCCTAGTGTGGGGTTTGAACACGAGTCTGCAAGAGAGCGAGAGCAAGAACCCTAAACCCTAAACCGAACCTCGCCTGGCATGTCCGAGTTGTGAGAGCCTAAACCCTAAACCCTAAACCATAAACTGCAGCAGGAGGGCCTGGGCCTAGCCGAACAACTTTTCGCAGCCACGGCGGCCACCAAAACGGCCATGGCAGGAGATCTTAAAGGCAGACTTTCAGTGGTTAAACGTGAGTCAAGTGGGAAGGGTAGTGTGTCTGAGGGTTTGGGGCGAAAGGGTTTCGGTCTTCAGGGCTCTCATCGACGGGAGTACACCCCACGGTACCGACACCACGAGAAAGATATCGCGAACATGGCATGCCAATCCAGTACGAGCCTGCAGCTTGCAATATCAGCGTAATATCACCCATGTAGAACTACCTCGGAGACCTTACCCCAAGCCTCTTCTAGTGATTTTAGTCCCTCTGCGTCTAGGCATTTGCCCGCATTCGCATGAAGGTAAACTTGCTGCAGTATCTAGGTGGATACGGGGTAGCACGCTATGCATGAACACAAATATGTACGTACGTAGCTGTTAACCTTTGCAGTCACCATCTTCTTCTGAAGTAGTGAAACGATTCAGGCGCCGAGCCCGAGATCGTGCCCCTCGTGTCTGGCCAGGCCAATTCCTAGTTCGCACGACTTCTGGTACCATTTAATTTTAATATCAGTTACAATGATGAAGAAGAAGCCAAGAAAAATCGTGTCAGCTGAGCAGCAGTTTGCTTTGTCATGAGTTTGCTGAAAACCGGCATCCTTGGAAAATACAGCTTCGAGCATGTGAGCAGCAACCGCTGCGGCCATCTCGCACTAAAGGTGTTCGTCTATGCATGGACAGGAGGATAGCATTTCACGCAACTGTACACACGATGCTGATTTCCGACCCTACAATTCTTATCCGAACCCAGTGCATTTGAAACCACATCAAGTACAGGTGGCTGCGGAGTACACTTCGCGGCTTGGGAAAGGCTGGCTGTGGAATTTGGCCCATCTACCGAGCTTTTTCAGGGCTGGCACGGTTCCAGAATGCCGCAGCCATGGCTTTTGTAAGTTTTGCTCCCAAGCCGTGTTGGTATCTTCTCATCTGCCTACATGCTCTGATGCTCTGTCTAGGCAGACCTTAACTGGGTCTCTTATCAAGGAACTCCCTCTCTGCTGCAGGAATCCGAGATGCCGTGATGGAAGCCGCGAGTGCCACACTGCATGCGGCGGAAGATATGGGGCTGGATGCGAAGGCGCTGACTCCGTGACAAAGCCTCAGCAATATCCTCGTCCGATCTATCTACTGAGGAATCTACTGAGGGCCCTGCATTACCAGATGCCAAGCCCTCTTCAAGCTTGCTTTCGAGATTCGGCTTAGACCCGGGCTTCCCAAGACCCGAGTCTAGTTGAGTGGAGCCGGGTGTTGACTGTACTGGGAGGAGCAGAAGAACTTGGCAGCGAAGTCTGCTGCCATAGCAGCCAGCAGCGGCACGCAGGCCGGAGCATGTTGTAGCCCTCCAGTCCCGAGTCCTTCTATATACCCGAGCTCCACGAGCTTCTACTTGCAGTGTGTGAAGGACTCCTTGACATGTTCTGTGACGTGGTAGCGTCGAGAAGCCGTGGAAACAGATGATTTATGTGCCACAAATGACGAGCAGAAGCGATGCTAGGTTTTTCAAGGTGGCCGATGGTTACGACAGTTCTTATATAAGAAATGACAACATGCTAGCCTTTGCCTTCTACTTTATCGCCATCAGCTAGTAGCAGGGAGGGTATGGACGGTATGGATACTGCGGCCCAGTGCAGAACACGAGGGGAGCAGAGGGGACCTTGGCCCCTTTGGGATGGGCTGGACTCCGGGGTTTCATATCCGAGAGCTCGGGGAGGCATTGAACATTCCGTCTCAAGCACGCCCGACTGGACTGCCAAAGGTTCTCTTCTGCTGTTGCAGCACTGAGCGCTGCCAACTTGGTCAGGACCTGCACCTGCCCGTGGAGAAATGCGCTCAGCAAGCTGCCTGGGCTGCCCAGCAGGCTGTAGCAAAGCTTGGCCCCCTGGCATCGTTGCGTCGCACGTCGGTCCCGCGAAGTCTGCAGTTGAGCTTTATATGATGACATGATTCGCCTGTAGCCGAGGCTATTGGTTTGATGGTGGTCTGCATGGGTGGGAGCTGTACTAGGGTGCAAGGAGAATAGAACTCGGAGAGCGCTTTCCCTGTAAGGTCGTCTCGAGTTTACGATAATGCAAGGAGGCACAACCTTGAACTCCCTAAGTTTTGCAACCCATAAAGCCTCTGGACCCTAAACCTCAGACCCTATAGACCACCCTCTCCTCGAGGTTTCGACGTGGACAGGCAAGCAGTGGCTGCTGTCTCCGCTGCCTCTTCCTTCATGGTCTCCGCCCTGCGGCGGAAGGGCAAAGCAGTTGTGGAGCAGGTCGGGAGCCTCCGAAGCCTCTGATGATCAGGTTTAGGGCCTTTAGGGTTTAGCCCTGATGCCCCTGAAGTCCTATGATGCCTGTACCGGGCTGACGGAAAAGACTGGACCAAGAAGGGAAGCACACTTTTAGAGAGAGCTCTTGAATAACATATAGAAACCGGACCATGTTTGGGATTGTACCTATACCTGTACTCTCCGTTGTAGTTCCGTGTTTGGGTTACCGCATTGTACCCTAAACATATATATATATATATGGTTTATAATCAGCCAAACAGGAACCGGAATGAAGACCTCCTCCAGCCCCCGTGGCGGGGTCTTGGGAAAGGGCTACACGCGGGAGGGAAAATCCGGACGCCGACAGGCTGTTTGCATGTCACATGTAACAAGCTGGTTATGACAATACAACTCAAGCAACTCCAACAGCCGAGATTTTGGGTTGAATGGGCACCAGCTGTCACTAGCTCAAAGTCTCCGCAGAGCCCTGCGATTGCTGTGAGTCCCGAAACGGCCGATGCTGATTTTACCTCAAATCTTGGCCCAGTGAGCTTGGACATATTCCTAAATCTTGTGACGTCTGGACTGGTAATCAACCAAGTCCTATAAGCCTTGCAATCCCAAGCTTTAAAACTGTGAAACCAATGACACCTGCAGCCTGCAGCTTTCGGCCGTTTCAGGCCGTTGAAGCCGCCACATCAGCAAAGGAAGCTGCAGCGGCGCCTTGCCGGAGATATCAAGCACGAAGTGGTCAAGAATAAGAAAAACATGGTACTGTTGTTTCATGTAATCGTGAAGAAACTCTTGTCACGGGCTTGAAGATATTAAGGCATCGAGCGGCCTTAGCTGCTTCTTCCTCAAATGTAGTAGACGGCGCAAGTCTCACCGAGAAAGCATCGGACCGCATAACTATTGAGCAGGCTGTTTATGTTCCTCTTCCATCCGCCCTATAATTGGTCTTGTAGAGGGCAGACTTGCGGATGATGTGCTATGCATAGCATCCTTTGCAGATGCCTCCGAGGGCGCCGCCCAGAACAGAACACGACAAGTCCGCATCGCAATCGATGTGGCTACAGCTGTGGCAGCAGATGGGATGAGGCAACTAGGTCCGGCACCCAGACGCTGCCTGGGAAATGCACCAAATATAGAAAATATAGTTTGGCTAGATTCGTTTGGGCAGCAGCTCCAGGTCGAAAGCCAGCGTTTCTGTTTTGAATTCGAGCTCCGGGTCCGAGTATCTTCGAGTCATCCATCCAGCAGGTCATGGCCGGCAGCAACTTCATCTTCAAGACATACTGTTTTCATTGCTGTTTCCATCATTAACATTTCCGTGCCGATTGTAAGATGTTGTGCGTAAGAGTCGTCGTTGTGGTTGTTGCTGCTGGTTAGATTCACACCTTGTCTTGGTTGCCGTTGCTGCAGAGGCTTTAGCTGTTGGCTTTGTAACTATTCCGGCGGCGGTGGTCGTCCTCGTCTGCATCGTGGTCGTCGCGAAGTTTTTGAGCACCCTAGGAAATTGTACTCATGCTGTGCACGAGACGGTGGTTGCTTCCGGGAAGGAGGCTACAAGGGCTTTGATTTAGAAGAAGACGTTCCTGCAGGCCGCTCGTCGGATCAACAAGCACAGGCGGCTGCAGATGCCGTCCGTCAGGTGGCTGAGATCGCCTCCTGGCGGCCCTGCAAGCTTTGGTTTTGGACTTTAGGGTTCAAGTTTGAGTTTGGGGTAGAGCTCTTTCGGCTTTGATGATGTTACTTTTGTCGAACTTGCCCGAGCCTTACGGTACGGGTCTGAATCGTTAGTAACTAGAAATATCCCCTTATTAGAATCCCATAAGACTACGGGATGATGACCCCCAGAATCCATTCCAATTATGGCCCCTGGGTTTTGCCACTGAGGATGTTTTCGCTGGGCGTAGTTTAACTAAATGGTAGAATAAACTTAATGAGCCATGTTCTACTTGTTATTAACAACTATATGGCTTAACAAACTTCAAGAACCATGTTTCTAGTTTGTTAATAATCACTGCGGCTTCACTTCATGAACCCTCTGTCAGGCCCTATGCTTATTTTTGCTGGCCTTCTCATCGGGCCAAGGTTGGCATGAGCCCGGCAGAGCAGCAGCTGGAAGCCGAAAAAGCTGCGGCGCAGGTGGATCAGGGTTTCGGGTTTGAGGGTTTAGAGTTCGGGGTTTGGGTTTCGACGTGTGTAGGGTTTGGTGCTTTTAGGGTTTGGTTTAGGGTTGTGGGCATCCGGCGTAGGAGCTGCAAGGCTCACTCGTCAAGGCTGAAAGGCAGAAGCTGTGCCTTCGGCACGGTTTGGCATGTCCTATCCAGTCCCGAGAAGAATGTATGTACTTTGCCGGGCCGGCCGGGGAAATGGACTTCGGAGGATTGGGGCCTGAACGAGTTCCAGGGTTCCAGGTTGTCAGTGCCTGACTCGGGCGACGAGGTGAAAAGACTTGTCGGCAACACCGGAAAGCGCGCCGAGGCCAGCTTTCCGGTGCTGTGAACAGGGGCTGATTTCAGCGAAAGAAGTGTTCGTTGGATGGCCTTTTGCCGTGCTGCTTTATGTTGCTTCTGCAGTACATTCCCGACGACGGTGACACCGCCGTGTGAGCATTTGACAGAGGGCATGCGTGTGCCATGACTGTTGTAAGAACCCCCTCTTCCTGCGAGCATGTGCCCTGAGTTTAGGGAAAGAGAGAGTGCCCTGCACCATGCCGAAGGAGGGAGGCAAATTTCCCCCACGATCCGAAAATCTAGACCCGCAAGTGCACCGGTCCCCTCCCAACCGGGTCTTGAGCAATAGGAGTTCGGAGTCGGGCCGTACAATACCTGTCTCCCTGCAGGTGGCTGTCCACCCGTGGCAGGCGCTCGGCAGTCGCTTGTCGGCAAGGATTTCTGGCCTTGCGAGCTGTAGTCTGACCTCGTTTCGGGTCTAGGGTTTTGCACGTGCTTTAGAATCAACTCGGTACTGCACGTTGAACCCAGATTCGCTTGTGTAACCTCAGAGCTGGGTAGCGCCTTTGCCGTAACAGAGGATGAGACTGATGTCGGTAAACATCGTCTTTTAGGCAGAGGATCGTCGTGGTGCTTCAATGTTCTTTTCCAGGCTCGCCCCCTCGAGAGCCGTCATTGCTGCCGAACCAAGCGCAGATATTAGGGGCGGGGCCCGCGATGCAGAAGTCGTTCATGCCAGTGGCTTGGTCAAGAATAGATTCAGTCTTTCAGTAAGAGTGCAGTGGTTTCTGCGTTGCTCCAAATTCACTGGCACTGGTGCAGACCGCACGTTTCAATCTGACGGGTCCTGGTTCCAGGCATCCCCAGTGCAGCATGTCCCCAACTCGAAGGCTTCCTAAATCTTCCATAATCCAGGAATGTGCGCAAGCCGGCATTGCCTACGATGACATCGACCACCCGACGCTGAATGGAGGAGTGCCTCACCTGAACCCATGTTCGTGATGCATTATAGCAGTAGTCAGTTGCTTGCCGATAAATTTACCTGTCTGTCCCATGGATAGCCTCGTTTGTTATGCACTTGTGCCGACGATTTCTGTCCTTGTATTGCAGAGCTTAAAGCTCGGTTTTGAAGCGCAAATTTGGGGTTTAGAGATGCTACAGTCCCTGCTCAAAAAAAGAGCCTAGCATCTGCGTAAGGTTGTGGACAACGCGGAGCACTGCCAAGTCTCCTGCAGCCTGAACTGGTTCTGTGAGCCTGTGCCAGAACTGGTCCTGCCTTCCCTGGTTTATGTTTTTTGGTTTAAGGGTCCATGTACCAACAATTATATGTACTGTAGCCTTAAACTAGTCCCTATGCAGGTACCTTGGAGCCAAAGAATATACTATTTGGGTACATGGACCCTCTGAGTTTGATGGACGGAGGTAGCTGGAGTTGAGTACGTAGCCGTTTTGCAGGAACTGGAAGCATGCGAGCTCTGTTCCCTTGATTTATGTCCCATACGTCAGTGGAACTTGGGAAGCCAGCCAAAGGTCGTCCTAGGTCCGAAGCAGTGCTCATGCCTGAGTAGCCCGGTAGCCCCTACTTGTACCCTTGTACCTAATCCGACTTCAAGCCTTTTTCTCTAGTCTCCTGATCCTTTCAGTATGCCGGAAAGCAGAGTTGTCAATAACAACTCAAGTCGCAAGGAAAGCTTCACCTTTTTCCCGAATACGAAGCAGTGCTGGTTGCTGGGAATCAAGGGCACTCCGAGACCTGATGCTTGGCTTCCTTCTCTGATTGTAAAGCTTCCGGCTGCAGAGCATTGCCCTTTGGATAGCCAGCGGAAGCGTCATCCGAGTCGATTCTGACGACCATTCTTGCCGTGTTAGCTATGTTGCTTGTTAATGTTGATTGCTTGTTGCCATGGTGACGCCAATTTCTCTAGGCTGATATCATGACCGTTCTCATTCGCGCAATGGCAATGCCTTATACATCGCTTGCAGCTGAGGATTTGGATGCCATCAGCGGCCCTCAGGTTTGTGGCACACGCATGGAGGCCGCAGCACCCGGCGAGACATCGAATGCATCGATGTACGGAGACTAGTGAGTCTAGTAACTGCAAGGTTAACATTTCATTCTTGCGGATTCAGAACATGGCCAACCTTTGCCTCGAGCCGCCAGGCATTGCTTTCGTGACGCTCTGGTGCAACTGTTGTTGATAGTACCCTAAACTTTAACCTAGATTATGCCGTAGCCAAATATATTGTCAACCTAAGTCTGTTCAATTGACACGAGGTTGGGCATTGGCACCAATCCGAAGCCATGGGCAGCATGATGTGCACAGCTACGACTTGACTTGTGTTACGAGATGCCGCCGCGAATGATGTAGGAGGTTGAAGATTCTTTATATCGGGCCGTGATGCGCACATGAAGCAAGTGAGCTTCACCACAAGAGCTATGGCAGCTGCACGCGGCGTCTTCAGCATCGTCCGCCTGAGTCAGCATCTGTGCCGGCAGGTGTCCAGCAGTTTCCGTGGCGTTTATTGGATCAGAACTTCTGGCAAATATCGAGCAAGAGTTTCCTTCGATAAGATGACGCATCACGCGGGCTACTTTGGGTGCGAGCTCGAGGCTGCTAATGCGTTTGATAAGCGCTTGCGCCCATTGTGCGATGATGGATCTCGACTCAAGCAGTCCTTGAACTTTCCAACTCTGCACGAGGCAAGTTTCCAGAAATGCCGAGAAGAAGCACGGAAGTGTGCACTTCAAGCACGCCAGACCCGTGTACGCCAGGAAGAGGACTCCTTCCGCACTGTGCGGCGACTTTTCCTTCAATCTTCTCAAGCCTCGTGCTATGAAATAACTCGCGTTGCCGGCTTCTCTCGTGCCGATGCTCTTTTCAGGCCCGTGGGCTCCGTTGCAGGCATCCGCTTGCAGCTTAAAGCTTCGGCGCCTCGTGGGCACATTGGACGAAGTTACGTGTTCTCCCACACAAGGGGATATGAAGGCATGCTCCTGATCTTAGTGGCTCCTGACATAGATATGTGTTGGGCGGTACCTGGCGACCTAGTAACACAGAGCAGTTTATCTATCACTCTTGGGTCTCATCGCGACGGATGCTGGCGTATACAAGACATGGGTGCTACTTTGCAGAGCTGTCTCCGAAACCAGATGACTTTTCCGCACACATCTTTATGGGAAGCGAGGCTTCAGTGCAGCTCTACTAAACACCGGGTGGAACAGCAGGCGCATCTCGACTTGGCCACAATACTTTCTGAGGTCAATTTCCGTCTCCGGGAATCAACCTGCAGCGATGCAGCGGTGGATTCTGTGCTCCATGGAGGTGGCTGCACCTGGCGCGTGCAAGAGAAAACATCGAACATTGCAAAAGTGAAGCAAGCATGTAGGGTTTACCTTCGCAGAAACAGAGGAAAGTTCGGCTGGAGCACATATGAAGAGAATGATTTTGATGTGCTCACGGCTGCTGTCCTGCATGCCGGACAGCTATCCGGACTTTTCGCATTCCCAATCCAGGTATTGGTGGAGCATGGATTTGTTGGGCAGAAGCCCACCGCGTTGCCCTTGCACCCTCCATGGGCATTGCCGAAGACAAAAGCCACGCAGGTCAAGTACGCTTGGCAGTTGGAATACTTCGTTGACCTGCGCAGTTGGTCTGGAAAGCGTTCGCTTTCCTTGGAAAGCAAAAGGGCTCTCGTACGCCTACTGCAGAAGCTCAGTGAGTCGAGCATAACCAGCAAACACTGCCAGAAGCTCTGCCAGTTTTTGTCTGCACTCTCGCATGTAGCTCTGCATCCCGATTCGACCGTGAAGCCTGCAACCTGCGGCTTGAAGTAAGCCACAAGCCCTACTTCCCCATTAGGCGGCTGCGAAAGCCATCACGAAGAGCGCTCTCGATGCAGCAGAGAAGTCCTTCGCATCAGGTTGCTCGACCGCATGTGCAAGACTCTGGAGTCCTCCAACATGCAACCAGTAAGCCGTAGTTTCAACTGGAGTGCCACAACACACGCACGTCGCTTACAGAATGCTTCTCAAAGCATCTGAAAGCAACAAGCTACGACAAGGATAGTCTATAATATCTGTATATATATATATACATACATACACACACATATATATATATATATATTTATGTATTTATTTATTTATCTACATACACATCCTATACCTACACCCGTAGGCACATGTCGTCAACAGTCGATTTGGAGATCAGCAACCAGCCCCAGCGATGAAGTCAGAGCTCTCAGCTAAGCTTGCTTACAAGTCTGAAACAAGCGCGGCCTCGGCTGACTGCTTCGCTGAGGAGGCGCTGATCCCAAAATCGCCTTGAATCGTGCAGCGACCGCGGCCAGGGACAGAGCGACTCTTGGCTGCGATGGTGTCTGCTACTTGCACGGAATTGTAACGGGAAGGAATAATTCCTGTAGTGCCAGGGCTGCTCCGTGTCTACAGGTAGGTAGTGTTCGGAAGGCATCCTCAATCCCGAAATCATGTTCGAAGGAAAGTGGCAGGACAGGCCTCCCCCGCCTGCCGTTTCGTGATGAACGACAGCTCGGAAGAAGCAGCCCTCCACCAAAGCCGACGTGTCCGGCCTGCTTACCGCCACATCATCTTCTGCCTCCAGTATGTTCTGAAGCCTTCCCGGCAACCTGCATAGTCCTTACGTTTTCAGACACTGTAGCCATGACTCGTAAGGAGTTCCTCAGAGCTCCCTGAAGATCGACGATGGGAGGAGGCCATACTAAGCTTCTGCTCGTTTGCAGGTTCCTTTTCAGGTCACTCACACGGGGTCTCCTTCACTCCAGGCAGTTTGACAGCAGTCTTCAAGCTGTTTGCGAAAAAACCGTCTTCACTGTTCCTCCTGCTCGGAAGCGAAGAACATGTATTGCGCACCCCAGCCTACCATCACCTTGAGGCAGTTATGCGCCAGAACCCTCGCAGGTCGCTCATGCTGTCGGTGCCGCTGCAGCTTGGATCGAAGAGCACAATGGGGCGAGCGTCGACAAGCAGGTCGCCTGGCAAGGTCTTATACGATTCGACAAAAGACTGTCACGGAATTCAATTACGACAGCTGCAAAACAGGCCTCAGCCAACCGCTCCATTTCCAGCGTTTCGTAAACATATCTAAAACAGCCATAGCCTGGATGTTTTGAGTCTGGCCATTGATGCATGGAAGTGGGACTTGTAGATGATGTGGTTTGATGATGATGTAGGCCGTAATGCAGTTTTTCTGCTACAAAGACCACGACGCGCAGGTTTCGGCAGCAGCCAAAGCGGCCAAGTCTGTGGCAGAAAGCCATGGGATGCAGCTGCAGCTGGCTGTGGGGGCCTGAGAAGTTTGGTCCAATTTGGGGTTTGGAGGGCTTACCTACAGTCTCCGTTGTAGTACCTTTTTGGGGTTGCCTTATAGGGTCCTATATGAATATATAACTGGTTAAACCAAAACAAGAACTACACTGGAGACTCTCGGCATACTTTATTTGGATTTAGGGCCTTATAGGGTTTGCTGTACCGGGGCAGAAAAACTACAGCCAGTCACTCGGCATACAGTGGCCGCGGTCCGCATTGCCATGTGGGAGCTAGCAGGAGCCATAGAGTGCCCTTGCATCATGTGTTTGGTGATTGTAGGGCAGCTAGTGGTGATCTTGGCACCGTCAAAGGTAGAGGCAGCTTCGGCAGCCGCTGCTCGTGCTGCAGGCGATGATGAGAAGGACAGCCGGATGCTCTGTTCAGGTCTGATTTATCTTGCAGCAGAAGCTACTGCAACAGCGTGCAGATTATTTTCCAATCCCAGTTCTCTTTCGCAAGATGAGACTGCTAGAAAGCAACATAAACGGAAAGAGGCACTAGGTGCGTAAATCGGCCATGCGCAGTTCCTGCAATAACCATTGGCATCACGGAAGTTTGAAAGCATGTCCTTTGAAGTGTACCGCGCCGTTACCTCACCTCTGCATAAATAAATAAATAAATGAATAAATAAATATATATATATATAAATAAATCCCTACTCTGCAGGCGCGGACGGATGCAGTCATCAAGGCCGCCAAAGACACTGCAGCGGCAATGGGAGTGAGTGCAGAGGAGCAGACGGAGACTTGGATCAAACTAGTGGCTGAGAGCTGCTTATTGTGCCCAAAGGTGACGTTTGATAATGCTTGCCACAAGCTAGAGGGTTGATTAAGCCTGCCCCATGCCCCATGCGCAAAGGGAAGGGACGTTTCAGAGAGCTGCTGCCCCGGATAACACATACAAATGCCCACTGGGCCCCTTGAGCCCTATATGGTGCCAAGCTGAGATACCCTTCGGATAGTGTGCGTTTGTGCGAGAAAACATATGCTGGTACGCACAACTATGTGCGTGTCGATTCTGGTAGTCTCACTGTTTAGGGTTTAGGGTTTCCCTTAACCCTATCTATGCCCTCTGCATAAGCAGGCGAAAAGAGCTTTCAAACAGCAAAAATCTGCCTGTGTCTCATGAATGTGTCCCGCGCATCGGTTCTTGAAACAGTTCGGGGCACAGTCTCGA
The DNA here is from genome assembly GCA_905231915.1 of Symbiodinium necroappetens. Lineage (NCBI taxonomy): Eukaryota > Dinophyceae > Suessiales > Symbiodiniaceae > Symbiodinium > Symbiodinium necroappetens. The sequence continues at coordinate 32,705 of CAJNJA010038364.1, forward strand.
TTCTGGATTGTGTCGAGCCTTGCCTGCCTTGTGCGAGTCTAAGCGTCGATAACCCTCTGCCAGGACCTGGCTGTGGAGGCTGCAGCCCGGATCGCCGGGCTCGCAGCCAAGGAGGCAGGCAAAATACGGAAGGCCTGTGCTGCCAAGTCTCAGCCATCTCCTGCATGCTGAAGCTTAAGTTGAAAAGGACCAAGAGCTCGGCTTCGAATTCCCGTGACCAGTTCAGCCACAAAGCATGGCAACACAAAGACTTCGAGTTGTGCTTGAAAACAGGAGCAGCTTGAAGCTGTGGCGGCTGCAGCCGACAGAGCTGCACAAAGCCTGGGCCTACCGACGCCTCGGGCGAAGGAGGTCTCGTCAATGGGGTCAGAAGAAGACTTTTTCGGTTTCAATGAGCCATGCGATCTGTAGATCGAGCTCAATGATGCGGCACACGGGTTTCAAGCGCAGGCTGCTTTACAGTACAGATGTCTGAAGTTGCATAACTGGACCAGAAGCACCATGCATAAAGTTCTGGAGATGCTCTTCATGATGTCACTGTCCGTCTAACGTAATTAGTCGACGGTTCACGACCAGCAAAACTACAACTGTCGGGAGCTGTTGATGCGGGAATATTTCAGTCGGCATGTGTTGTTACTTCCCTGTCCGCAACCTACATTTACAAACTGGGGCATGGGAGTAACTCAGTTCTGTCTTGCCACGGCTGTTCCAATTCATACTCCGATCCTAGGGACGGTCTTGAGGCTGTTTTTCGAACAGTTGATCCTTCATGTAGGGCCCTGGGAGTGTGACACTATGGTGACAGCCCCGTGCCATGCAGGTCGCAGCAACCGCCACGAGTTCGGCATACATAGCGTCGAAGGTCCTGTACGGGAATTGTTGGCCAGGTTGCCGTTGGGTGATATGTCCCATGCAATGTTGACTGACTTAACCCTGATTGCTGAGGGCTTTGATCTAAGACTAAGACCGCTTGCCAAGGGCGAAAATACCAGAATTAAGGTGAGTAGCAATGGTAATGGGCACAAGCAAATATCAAGAACAAGGTGTGTTGGCAAGCATGTTGGAGTGACATGCCGGAGAGATGCACAACTCCTTGTGCACAAGAGGTATCCAGGTATACAAGATGTCCTCAGCCTTCGTCGATCCCCCCGCTGTCTAGCATATAGTAGATTATGAGTATAGATTCAGGTTGGCATTGTAGGCATAGTGCAACAGCTACAGCTCAGAAGATACTGGCCGAGTTGCTGCAAATCCCAAGAGCATGAAGCCAGCTTTCCGCAGCGCAACAGTTTCTTGGTCATAGAGGGATGGCTGGTTCTACAGTAGACCCGTGCATATCTTGGAGGCCGTCGGCAAGATAGGCTGCAAGGGTTCGTGCACAAAAAGGTTGTAGGAGGCGTGCGGCCAAGCAAAATCTGTGGACGACGCGGCTTCACAACATCAAAGTGGCTCCAGGACATCAGCACCCTCGACCCGATACAGCTGGCGATCAAGAAACCATGCTGCATTACTTCTGGTCCAGGCCAGGTAGGACCTTGCAACAGTGCTACTAGAAGCTACAAGAACACAACGTACATCCCAAGTAAGTAGCACATCCTAAGCCTTGTTGCATCAGATGTGTACAGCAGGACTTGTCGAAGCCACAGTCCTTAATCTGGGATATGTTGTTGGTACCTTCAGAACATATTGTTCAAACCAATCCAAGCGTACATTAGCATGAAGTCTCCGGCAGTACAAGTCCTTGACGATGCAGTGAGCATCTCCTAACTGCAGTTGTCGGCTCGTTGCGGTATAGCAAGACAGGAACCCCCAGCGCCAAAGTAGGATTATCCTGCGGTGATGTGCCTCATACGTCCGTACAAGTGTGGTTCGCACAGCACGCGTTTTTAAAATGCTGGTTCAATCATTCACCGAAGCCGACCCGCCCTTCAAGAGAGCATTGGCCGTCTTCCGACGGCAGTGACTTTGCAACACGAGAAGCACCACGACGGTTTGGCAGTGCAAGATTGTTCAGGAAAGACCTGCGTTTTCGCTTGGTCCCGATTGTGCTGATATTCGCATGTTGCACATACTGCTCGTCACACGGTTTTAGCAGCCCTCGCAAGAAACAGCCCACGGTCAGCGTGCTCAGAGAGCGGACTGGACGCGGCATAGGCGAGAGCATACAAGAGGCTGATCTCATGAATGTTACTCTGTCTAGCAAAGAGAGGATCCTGGTCAGTTCGCTTGCCGAAGCTGGTCGCTGTGGTCAATGGGATCGTGAAGTACGGCTGTGGAAGTCTTACTCGGGAGTGGCAGGTCCTGCATACGCGGCGGCCATGCAGGCAGCATACCATTGCGGACGTTACAAGGATGCAGCTGCCATATATGACAAGTGGATCGACTTTCCGCACTGCATGACGAACAGTGTCATTCTACACCGTGGCCTGAAGATATTCGGCAAACTTCGCAACCAGTCCCGAGTCGAACAAATTTGGACGGAGGCCCTGCGGGAAGGACTTGTCGGGAAACTGGTAGCAGCAGCACGAATTGAAGCGGCTGCCGACATGGGCGATATAGCTGGCGCCGCAACAGGTCCAGATTACATGGCGGAGCACAGCTTAAGTGCTGATGTGCCGAGCTTCAATTCTGCGATCAATGCTTGTCGCAATGCTGATCCTCCCAGCCCCTCGGCTGCCAAGTACGTGTTCAACACAATGCTGAACCGGTCACTGCAACCAACCGTCGTTACACTCACCGGTCTGGTGAGGGCCCATGTCAAGGCTCAATCTGAAACACTTCGCCGCATCTATGGAACATGACGGCACGTGGAATCAAACCAGACAACGTGTTTGCAGAAGCATTCGTTTTTGCCATCTTCAAGGGTAGCGAGCTTCAGCAAAAGGGTGTGCGACAGCTAGGAAAACTGATGGGTACGTTCAGCAGAAACCGGCATGCGGTTTTGCAACATGCTCTTTCGGATTTCGAAGCCAGTCAAGCCATGACTGGGCTGGTTGCAGCGGCGAAAGCAAGCCGAAAGCGTGGCTCAAGCTGAGCCTGAAATCTCATTGCACCCATTCCTGTGCTGGACCTGCGCTGCGGCTTGAACAGGGCAGGTGGACGATGTTCGCTCATGCTTTCCGGATGTTGTTTTGACGAAGTGGTCTGAGCTGGCAAAACTTCCGTGTTGCTTGAAATCAGGAGTTCGGCATTTAAAGTTGTTAAGTTACTATAGCATCATTGATTCGGGTTCGGGGTGACATGTTGGTTCATGATTGGGCCTTTGGCGATTAGCTTTTCTGGCGGCTCTTGTTAAAGCAGTTTTTGATGTCACCGCCACCACGAGCCTCACGATACCACTGCCGCTACATGACCTATGGGGCCCTGGACCTCTAAGCCCTAAACCCTTGTGGATGCTTCCGTGAGCAACCGTTGGCTGTGTTCAGCTTTCGAGCTGGCAGAACAAGGAACTCTAGACTCCAATCAAGCCTGTCCAGGCGGGGTTTAGGGTTTTGGGTAGGCCAGGTCTGGTTCACCAAACACTGTGCATCGATATACGTGGACATCCGAATCCGGACACTGCTCGAGTGTAAGCACAATGCAGAATTTGAGCGGGCAGCGTTCACATCGCCTGTAGCCTCCGGGCTCGGGGTTCGACAGTCGAGGCGGATTGGTTCGCAGTAGAGTTTTTGAGGGTGCTGATAGAACTTCAGCATGCTGGAACTTTTTCGAGATGTGCAGAGTCGCAGCCATCTCCACCACTTGTTTGGATAAGGACCCTGGGATTCGACCCAGAGACGGTTCCGAAGTGCTCCATAGTGAACACCGCCTTCAACGAGCTTTGGCTGCCTTTGGCACGCGCTTTGGTTCCCATGCCCAAACAGGGCTATCCGCACTAAGTTTCGCGGACCCAGCCGGAAGGCATAGGCAATGCCAGATTCCGGCAGGAAGGTGTGGGCAACGAGCATCTAAAATTCCGGCCCAAAACCCTAAACCCTAGGGCTATGGTTTCATAGAAGCTCTTAGCTCCTGCTTCGGCTACCACAGACAAGGAAATTAAATGTGACTGTTTCTCACCCTCGGCCCACAATACAAGCGACTGCTGTGACCCTACGTCACCCTTAGTGTCACTTGAACTGCTCTCCAGTACCGCGAGGTTGCGACAGACATTCATCCGAAGCAGCCTTGCGATATGATCCCACAGAGGACGCGAACCATCCTGTCAACGGCGGGTACGTGGCCTCTGCAAACCAGTGCCAAGAGACTTGCCTCTTGGCATATTACAACAACACGGAAGTTTGCAGGCATAAGTGGAACAGGACAGTCATACTTTAGAAGGGGCTGGCTATTTTGTTCAGTCGCTTCTGCCGTTAGTGCACTCCACCTCTGTGCCCAGCACCTGTGCGAAGCTCGAAGCATTTGCGGTGAAGAAAAGCTTCAGTGCGTGCACTCTAGATGCTCTAGACCACCCTAAACGCCAAACCCTAAGCGATAAGCCCCAAAACTCTGCATCCGGCACCAAGGCCAGACGGTATGGTATTGCGAATCATTCACGTACAACGTCACCTCGAAGGCCGGTGCCAAGAAGTTTCTGAGGTCGAAGAGACTTTCGGCTCTGCTTACGAGTTTTAACATGTATTTCCTGGGACTGGGCCTGGGGTGGGGTGTTTTCAATGAAGGGTCTGGTAGGCTTTAGGGTTGACTTCGTGATTTGATTTCGAAGTTCCAAAAAGCTGCAGGCTTCAGGCTGTCAACTGTTTTCCGAAGAGTTGCTTGGCGAAGCGGACATTGGACTTCCTTTGCCGTCGTGCTGTTGTTCGCATGGTGTTCGACCTGCGCGCTTGCCAGCTGCTGTTTTGCACAGCTGCACAGCCGATCTTTCAGGCTGATTGCTTTGCTCCATCGCAGCCTCGAGGAATATAGAATCAGTAGCAGCAATGTCCCGGAGTAGAGCCGAAGCTCTTGGAATTGTGCTGTTTCCCATTCCTCATCAGTGCCAGGCGTGCCACTTGCTGGGGGACAGTGCTGCCGCATCACCTTCGCAGCATGCGGCGGGGCAAGCGCTTACGTCTTATTGACCAGCAGGGGCAAAGGAATTTATATTGGTGCTTCTCAGACAATCAGACAATGACATCATTTGAGGCTGACAGTTTTGGCTTTGGGACGACAGTTTTCCATGCTTATGCACGTGCCTAATTTACAGAATCGCCACCAAGCAACCCTAAAACGGACAAAGTATAAGACTCGGCAAGAGGTTTTCAGGGTTTCAAAATGAAGCCCTGGGAAGCGGCCACAGACGCACCCGATCCCGAGGTGGTGAGTGGCCCGGTGAAGTGCGGCCAGCGACTGCTGCTAAAGTTCGCCACTTTGCCCTGGCTGGAGGTTTTTAGTGGGTCTGAAACTGCGTAGAAAAAGAGTTATGGTGATTGCGTCGTGGTTGTCACTACAAGCGTGACGCGCCGGGGCTTTTGGGGCAGCATTGGGGCATGAAGCATCAGGAACGGTATTCGCTTCCAGTGCTAGGGACAATTTGTTCGCTGGGGTGCGAGATGGTGCGGGGGTCGAGGGCCGACAGGCCTGGAATTTCGGGTTTAGAACTCATGGGTTTAGGGCTCAGGGTTTTGAAAGGTCTGCAGGGCCTTATAGGGGTTTTAAGATCTAGGCTGTGGGGTTCAGGGCTTGGGGGTAGGGTGGCGGAGGTGTCGGAGCTGAAAGTTTAAGGGGTTGAGGCTTTGGGGATCCGGGGCATGTATGAGGCCTACTGTTCTTGTGTTCTTTCCCCCACGAAGACTTGGATTCCAATACAGTTTGAAGGTGAGCTTAGTTGAGGAGACCGCGGTTCCGCTGAAGAAATCCTAAATACCCAAGTCCCAACCTACTTTGACCTGCGAGGCCTTTAACCGTGAATCCCGTTGTTGACGTCCAGAAACCAAGCAGAATAGAACTTCGCATGCTCCTATCAACCCTCAACATGCCCAAGCTCTCGACTGCCTAGGTGAGTATTCACGATGCCATGCGCAGCATGTCCAATTCTGCTCTTCAGGCCTTGACATGCTTGAGCTTGACCTTGGCATTCCGTGTTGGGAGACTTGAGAGGGTGAGGTGGCTCTTTGGCGAACTTTGGCTTCAGGACTTCGGGGTCTCTGAGGTAGATGAGGCTGTATCCAAACCGCGCCAGGGGCAGATGCAGCCCTCCTTTGCTTACAACATCTTGCCCCCCCTGGTGTGTCATCCACACCCCGGAAGCAAATGCTGAAGTCTGGTTTATAAGTATGGTGTCCAGGGATGGCAGGAGTTCGTTTGTCCAGAGAGAACCTGCGAGGTCCAATCATCGAGTTCTTACGGCTTAAGCACACAACTTGAGAATCATCGGCCTGCCTGGAGAGGCTGCGCAAGAAGCCCGCCTGGCTGGAAAAGGCGGGGGGGAACATGTCTTGTCTGTGGTTTGGATGACGGGTAGCCGAACTGATGTCCAGGGCGCTCATCCTTTGATACCACGGTAATTCCAGCATTTCTTCCAGCTGTGTGTGATGTTAACGAGAGTTTAGTTTACTTGCACTTGGCCCAATCATGTTACGCAGGGTGCTGAGTCGCAAATTCTTTAAACTTGACAAACAGTGCCATTAGTGCCTGGTGTTTTCGGTCTGTTCAATAATTGCAGTTGGCATTCAGCTACACATGGTGGTGGGTATAAGCTTGCATGCGTACATACATGCATGCATGCATGAATGCAGGAACCGATTGCATGCAGCACAACTACATTGCACATGCATGCATCATGCATGCATGCGGTGATGCTGCATGCATATGTATATACATACTTACATATGCATACACGCGTACATGGATTCATACTTAAGTATATGTGTGCATGCATTCCTGCATACATGCATGCGCACTTACTTGCACATACATACATACATACGTACGTACGTACGTACTTTTTACTTGTTTCATCAACTGTAGTGAGAAAACTTGGGCCTTCATGCCATCGCATGATGGGTCTACGATGTCTACGCTTGTGATGCTGGAGTGAACCTTCTGTTCCGAACTTGCAACAATGCTCAACACCGCTTTGTGCCGTGTCGCCATACGCAGGCCTGACGGCACAACTGCACGCTGCCAAGACGACAGTGGAGAGCTTCACCGCTGACTCTCGGGCTGTATCCTTCTGCTAACATTTGTCCTGTCAAGTCGAGGTTGGAGCTTTTTGCCTTGGGCTTTGATTGTGTGGCGCGGAGTCCGAAGAGAGGCTTCAAGTTATTGAGCTTTCCGGACCAACCCTCGCGCACAACCTGAGATGCCCTGCCACCACAACTGGCTGCACAAAAGCTAATGTCTAATGTGCTCTGCTCCTTGCAGCTGCGACGAACTTTGTGGCTTTCAGGAACTCCGAAGCCTAGAAGCCTACCGACTCCTTAATTGCAAGCTCAGGAGGCAGACTTCTCTCGGAGTGACCAAGTGCAGAGCTTTGGCTTTGAGTGCTGTTTGGTTTGGGGATTTGGAAGTCTTGGCTGGGAACGGGCAGTGCTCAAGTTGACCTGTGCAGCTGGAAGAGCGAGAGGGAGACAGAACAGGACAGAAAGAGAGAACCTGAAAGTGAAAATGATTCATAGATTGTTAGACCGATGTTTCCGATAGATCCGGACTCGGTAGATCTGAATGTTCAGGTAGTTGTAGGTTCGTAGATGGGTAGACAGGTCAAGATCGGCAGCTAAATGGGTAAGTGACAGACAGATACGGCAGATCGCAGCCTGCTCCGATGAAGTCTGCTAAAGTCACGTGCAAAACCCTAGAGGCCCATCCTTGACATCCCGAAAACCTCATGAACCCCATTAGAACACTAGAATATTGACAGAAATCGTCAAATATCTCAAGCGAGACAGTTGAAGATTTCAGGGCTGTGAGTGCGAAGCTTCCGCATTTGTCGCTTCATCCGAACCCCTTAGTTGGGCTATAATGCTCGCTTTGCAAGCTGCGTAGGATGGCTTCAGTCGCCGTGGCTGAGTGCGCAGCCCGTGTGGCGAAGGAGGCGGTTTGGGGATTTATCGAGTTCAGGGTTTGGGACCTTTATAGATGTCACCTTTTTTTATTTCTTGTACTCTGTGCTTGCCACAAACTTTGTCAAGACCTGTGTGAATTCACTAGTACTCGCTAGAATACCTTTGAAGTTTTATTCAATGTTGTTCCGAATGTTGTAAAAGCCAGTGTGCAGAGTGACCAGATGACGCGGAAAGCTAGGTGCACTGGCCAGCCCTATCTAAGCCTTGAGCCCTTCAAGCTTGTTCCACAAACCCTCAAAAGCTGAACTACAAACACCCAAATCGTCTATGCAGTACGCTGCTAATCTTAAAGCAAAGAAGGAGGTGCCGGAGCACGCCGAAGCAGGTAATTGTGTAATTAAGTCTACACCGAGCAGGAAGACACCAGAATCATGTTGTTTTTGCTACAACGACGATATTTACGTCTCTGTGTGTGTGTGTGCATCTAGGTGTGTACAGCATGCACTGTAAGGTGTTCATATAATGTGTGTATATGGGTTTATGTACTTGTCTTGTTTGTATATGTACATACATATCTATCTATCTGTATATACAGTTACATACGTCTGGTTATATGTATACGCATATACATGTTTGGTTTCGGGGTGCATTCACAAGGCGAGACAAATCTCGAAGTCGTAATGTCCTGGTCGGAGGCGGGTCTCGACACCGAGCGACAGCTTCATGCAGCGTCGCATGCGGCACGGAAGGCCAGAAGGGCTTTGTTAGTTTTAGGGTTAAGGGCGTTAGGGGTTAGGGTGTAGGGGCTTCAGGGGCTAAGTTGGCCGATGTAGGATGTTTGAGTTTTAATCTGTGGCATCCGTTTTGTGGTTTAGGGTGATCGTTCGGGAAGATATAGGTGTGAATCCCACAAGCCGGATGCAAGAGGCTGAGGGGGCAAAAGCGGAGAGCATAGAGTTCCGGCCTACAAAGACATGGTGCTGTGTAAACAAGGTTTAGTCTCAGCCTCTCAATTACCAAGCATGTGCTTTTCTGTTGCTTTTTGTGGCCTGCAAATGTCAACCCCGATTGAACTCGGGTGCCTCCAGGAGCTCACGCCCCAACCATAGAGAGTCTAAAACACCATTTAGTTTCGGGTTTAGGGCCAGGGATACCATAAACTCTCATCCTCTTCAGGCCGCCCAGGAGGCTGGAATGACCGATCAGGACGCACGGGTTTTGAGCGGTCTCGGGGTTACAGAGGGGTTTGCCTTCTGCGGCATATGAGGCTTTGAGGGGCGTAGTAAGCTTCCGTTGATTCAGATCGAGCTCATCGGTTTCGGACACCCGCTCTGCGTCGCAAGATGTTGCAGGTCGTGCTGCTACATATATATGCCAGGCGCAAGCTCGACATTTTTCGTTTGAGTGTGAGCAGCCGTCAGGAGCAGTGGCAGCAAGTGACGACTGCTGCCGCCGCCACGGCTCTGTTCCTGACAGATACTCCGATGACAAGGCTCACGACAACCCTCGACCCCTGCGTTCACCCAAGACTGCCTGAACTTTCTCAGGTACTTGGACATTCCGAATCTTTCTCATATGAGTCCCTCTCTCTCTGGCCCGAAGCCCTCCAACGGTTCGCAGAACAAGACCCGAACTCTCAAATTGAAACCGTGAACCTAAGTGATTTTTGCATGCATCCTAAACAAAAGACGCCCCAAACCAACACTCCTAAACCGTTAAACCCCACAAACCCGATAAGCCCTATTAGCCCCTAAACCCTAAACCCCCAAAGCCCTAAGCCTTAAGCCCTAAACCCTAAACCCTAGAGCCCTAAGCCCTAAACGGGCACCAGACTTGAAAGTCTCATGCAGGGATCAGCGCAGCCGCGAAGCTCGGCTTGCTGCTCAAAAGGCCCTCGGCTTACCCTCACACGGTTTAGGGTTTAGGATAAGTTTTGGGTTTAAGGTTTTAGGATAGGTTTAGGGTTTAGGGTTTTAGGATAAGTTTAGGGTTTAAGGGTTTAGGGGTTAGGGTTTAGGGTACCATGGCCCAGGTGTAAACACGGGGGTACCCTGGACCCTCTCAGCCTCACATACATGAATAGAAATGCAAAGTGTTACACGTCAGATTCTTGGAAGGATCTTCAGATTCGGCACATCTGACATGGAGGATTCTGCAGCTTGTGGTGCAAGGGCACAGACCCGTCGTGATAGGCTTACCTGCCACCGGCCTGAGTTAAAGCCTCCACGATTGCTGCCTCCACGGCTCTGAACACAGACGTTCAAGCCGATAAGTATTGCGGCTGCACCCACCTGCTGGTACTTCTTTGGTTGCCCTTCGTTCACATCATGCCGTCATGTGCAGTACCAACAATACTCATGTTACGAATGGTACTCGTACATACCGGACAAGGAAACAACAATGGTAACAGTCGGAATCAACAAAGACCGGGCAACCTAGCCGCCACCACAATGCTCAACATACTAGACGATCATTCATAGTCGGAGATATTCACAGTCGCAACACCTACGAGAATACCAATGCCCAGAGTGAGCCAAGCTAAGCCAAGCGCAGCCACAGTCATTAGTTATCAGGACCTACCTCTAGTTTCCATCGTAGTTCCCTATTTTGGTTCGCTTATGTTCGGGACCCTGATAAAAAATATGGATATGATGAGACCAAAGGAACTACAATGGAGACTACAGGTAGGCTCGAGGCTCCGTCCGAGTCTTCAAAAGATAACTTTCCACGAGGTCTCACTGGTCTCGCCCTTCGCACCTGAAGTCCAGGCTCATCCTGGCGCCGGGTTTGGAGTCGGATTTCAAGTCTGAAGTGTTTGTGATTGTGGTTTGGAAATTTGCATTTAATTGAGCCGCTTCGCGTTTGACAGTTACGTTTGTGGATATGTTTTGTTGGGCTTGTGGAATGGGACCCAGTGATTGCGGTTTCGGCGCAGGTTTAGGGGTACCTCACGCCAAGCGCCGTCTATGGCATTTGTGCCGATGTATTACCTATAAGTAAGTATTGTTCTGCTGTTTACAGGCAACAGCACAAGTGGCCGGCCATGCCGTTGATAAGTTCACCTTCCAGTTCCTGCAAGTCAATCATCGTGGTGCGTTTCCTGCGGCCTGTCGTTAGAACCGGACGGCACGATGTCGGCGGTTATGCTTATGCTCACGCATGCACCTGCGACAGTGCCAATGGAACAGATGGGACGTGATGCCGATGCTGCTGAAGAGCCAGTGCCGGCGATGCTGCTCTTGCACATCCAGTTGCACGCGGAACACGATGCCAATGATGGTCCACACCTGCATTGCGGATGTTATCAGTGCTCATGAGATGCAGTGTGCTGATACTGTTGCTGTCGGAGCCGCATGAAGTGACGGAGCTGGAACACTCGAGCCGCAATGCCGAGCCTGTTTGTTTCTTCCGCACTGCTCTTGCGAGGGCAATCACGCCTGTAATGCTGTTCCGGCGAAACGAGCAGGCCATGATGCCGATAATGCTGTCGCCTTCGTGGTTGGCTGTAGGCGTTTCGGTGAAACGGATTGGCAATGATGCGGATGATGCGGCCTGCGCCGCTGCACATGTAAGCGCGTGAACCAGAACGGCTGAACAGACAGGTTTGATGTCGATGATATCTTGGAGCACGCCCAATCGGTGCTTACAAGACCTTGCATCCGGCGTTTGCCTGTTTCCATCATGCAATATACAAGCCTTAGTTTCCAGAACCATACATCGTACCGTTACAACTTCTCAAACCTTCCAATCATCATGGCCCTGTACTTCATTACAGAATGACGTCGGCAAGAAGCTTATATGCTTTACCCTGCAATGGAGACTCTCTATCTTGATCCAGAGCATGAAACCAGCTACCCATCGAAATCGAAACGCTCACAGCTCCTGGCACCGCCAGGTCGCACAGTCTGCCAAGGCCGGATTTGGGCCATATTTAGCTACTTACTAGTGACTATTGGTGGGTATATGTATTCTGTGACCACCTGTGAAGTTGTGTTCAACCATTGCCAGGGGAAGCCAACAAAAAACAGCAACTGCATTGGGAGAGCCCAGGTCCCGTTCATGCAAAAGCCATAAGGTTTTCATGCTGGGGTTTATAGGGTTCCGGATTTATGATTTTGGATGTACGGTTCAGTGTTTCAGTTCAGGATACTTGACCTGATTTCGATTGCCGACGGAAGTGGTATAATGAATGCGAAGCAAGGCCAAGCAACAACATCTCCTGACATGAATGTGTGGCGATGTTCCGGGGATGAGTTCACGCAGTCTTAGACATACTGTTTGTCCCTTCGGAGACACTTCAGTTTAAGTTCTTCTTTGGTGCTGTATGTGAGGAAGGGAGAGAAAGCTTCCCCTGGCCATGAAGCCGGATGCAGAAACACGGTGCGAGCCCTCTGTTTTGCCAGAAGTGAAGATGTGTCACAGCTGATGACAGGCACCTCAGACAAATAGTCACATAACGTTGCGACCTTCTGCGTCTAGCTTCTTGCCTTTGTTGTCATGTTTTGGTACGGTGCGCCATCAACTGGCTCTCTGCATCTTGATTTGTCCTTCCCACTTCTTGCTTAACTTGAACGACTCGCCTGGTCCGAAACTGCAAACCGTAAAGAACCCAAGTGTTTTTTAACGAAAGCAGGCCTTGACCTGCGTAAGATCCAAAACCATGCCCTCGACACGCTAGCTCCGTCGTCCTCACAGAAAAGCCAGCATCACTATCATGACGACTAGAATGCAAGTGCCCGTATCAACAACAAAATAGCTAGTCAATTAGTAGATAGATGCGTTTCTAAAAGGCGGTCCAGATCGCGATGGCTTTCACGGGGTCGCAGACGTCCGACTTGCCAGCAGCTTGTTCTGCAAACGAGGACTGCGTGCTGACAATTTTGAGACTTCGTCCTGAGTATAAATCTCCAAGCCTTCGCCAGCCCTGAAGCCTTTTGTCGCAGAATCGGCTAATCCTGCGCCGGTAGGACCAAGTAGTCCAATTGTAGGGAGAGGCTAATTTTCAGGCGCGGTACGCACCGAATGTGAAATTGCAGTGTGAAGGTCTACCACAGAACAAAGGAACGCGCGGTGTACCTCGTCAAACTACCGAACATCAAGTTTCGGAGCTCATGAAGTTGTGCAAGACGACGACGACCACAAAATCGGCTGCTACTGCTGCTACTTCTACTTTGTGAACCAACCAAACCCTGAAAGCCCCGGGGCCGAAGCTTCGTCAGGGCAATTGTGGTGAGCCCGGTAGTCTTGATCATCATGCCGCCTCATTCTTCATCAGCAAATCAGGTTCTTGCTTCCCAAGCTGCGCGACTTTCCGCCGCTGCCATTCATCTACCGGAGGCTCCCTGTGGAGCTTGAAAATCGGTTGAGCATTTCAGGGTTTGAGCATGGGTTTAGATTAGGGTCTGTGAGTTCGCAGCCCTTGTGGTCCAGTCTGGGTCTCTGCTGCTTGAGGCCTCTTGCTCGCGCATTGTTTTTGGGTGACTCCGTTTGTCCCATTTCCGGCTGACACTCTCAAAACTGAAATCCCTGAGCGCTATACCACACTTCGGCTAGACTGGGACGGCGTCCAAAGCAGTTTGGCTTTGCAAAGCCATGGAGTGGCAGTGCATCCCGGAAGATGGGATCTAGGCAGCCCCCCTAGACCCTGCAAGATAACCTACTTTGTTTAAGGTTCTTCATTGTGCTTTCATTATGAGCCCCTATATAGACACATAGAGCCGTTTAGGGTCTGGATAGTTGAGGGATGAGCTGGTTCGGAAAGCTTGGAACCACAAAGCCGGGAACAAAGGACTGAACACCCCCTGCCCTCAATTCTTCGAGGTTGGGTGTTTTCAGGAGCAGCTTGGACATCCTACTGGTAGCTAATTTCGGTTACTGTGGCATGACAGGCCATGTCTTGCCTGAACTTGGCAATTCTACGGAGATAAACGCTCGTTGGGTGTCCTTCGTATTTGAGACATGCTTGCACCCTTGCTGTGTCTGCGTGGGTAGGATGTCCATTCGGATTGAGACTTCGGTTTGGACGGAGCGTCTACGCCTATGAGAACCTCGAGGCTGCAAGAACGCAGAGTCCGAGAATCAAAAGCAACCCGAATTATTGCGTCGGCATTTCAGATCGCTGCTTTGGATGGCCATTTGACGGTTCACGATGCTTTAGCAAGTTTAGGTCCGAGCGTGCCAGCACTCCCGTCCATGTAAAGCAAGATGCTCCGCGTACAGATGGTTTCTGGAGAGGAGGTGGCAGCTGTTTCTGCAGAGACGGCTCAGGAACTGCGAACTGTCTGGGCGTTGAAGCACCGCCTTCGCAGGTTGAAGAGCTTTCCTGTGTGCCTGCAAGAGTTCGTGCATGATGGCTGCAGGCTGGATGATAAGAGCACCCTGCAGGTGCCCATGGATGTGCAGCTAGTCCTCAAAAAGTTGCAGGCTCCCGACCCGGTTGCTTTCGTGGAACTGCGGGATGCCGCAGGGGAAGGCGAGCTTGAGGTTGTGCGCTTGCTTGTCAACTCCATCGACTCGATCGACGGATGTTACCTCATGGAAGCTTTGCAGGGTGCAGCATGCCATGGCCAAGTTGAAGTAGTACGCTTGCTATTGGAAGCAGGAGCAGCCGGCTACTTGGATTTCTGGACCTGCCGTGCTGCTCTCATTCCAGCAATCGCTGCGGCAATCGCTCGCGGCAGCACTGAGATTGTACAGCTGTTGCAGGGAGCCGGCGCTAACAAGGATTTCGTAGACCCAGCTGGCAGATCACTTCTCATGTGGGCCGCTTCCCAGGGCTGCACTGCAGTTGCGCGCTTGCTTTTGGATGCGGGTGTGGCCAAGGATTTGACGGACAAGCTAGGCAAAACAGCCCTCATGTGGGCATCCGCCGGCGGACACATCGAGACCGTCTCCGTGTTGTTGCGTGCGGGAGTGGCACAGGATGTGGCAGACCAGCAAGGCAACACTGCTGCTATGTGCGCCCGCTTGAATGGCCACGCCGACGTTGCAGATCTTCTAAACCAGTCAGACGAGGCACATCTTTCAAGTCACTAACTATAGCGATGTTTGCCAATACAGCTAGCGGACTCGCAGCACACGTGCCAAAAGGGGTGGAACACGAGTATTTCAGGAACGAGTCATATGCCCAACTGGAACTGTCGCCGAATTACGGAGGCCAGCTTCAAGAATGACTGAATGTTTGTGTTGCTTCTGTAGCCACAGTAAAGGTATGCCGACAGCCAGCAACTGCCACGTACCCTCGCCCTGCTTGGACATCCCTCCG
Source organism: Symbiodinium necroappetens (assembly GCA_905231915.1). Taxonomy (NCBI): domain Eukaryota; class Dinophyceae; order Suessiales; family Symbiodiniaceae; genus Symbiodinium; species Symbiodinium necroappetens. Next base: position 47,951 of record CAJNJA010038364.1, read on the forward strand.
CCCTTGTCCAGACAAAACGGAGATCTACTTTTTGTCTTCAGCCACCTTGTACGAGTTGACCCTGCGAACAATCGATACCTTTCGTCCTTGTGCTCTCAACCCAAACCAAATCGAGCAGCCACAACTGCCAGGCCTCTCAGACGGCTTTGTCGGATCAGGCTCGACAGCTGGAGGTTGTTCCACAGCCGGGTTTTCTTAGACGAGATGTGCAAACCTAGGATAAGTGGGTAATTAGGGCTTAGGTTTCGTGTTCAGGGTTTAGGATTAAGTTGGGAAGATCATGGGGGAGGAGGCTGTCATGAGACCGGTTCTCAATATGCGCCCAAGGAATGCAGAGCTGTTGCAAGCTACGCGCGCCTCGAGCGACATCAGTTTCAGTTCTGTGAGAGCTGCGATATTCTCATGATGATGCCCAGTCTTATGCTCCGAATCCCGATTGTTGCCATCATCACTGCCGGTCAAGGTGCAGTATGTAGTAGATTAGCCGTGATTGTCACTTCTACTACGGCTATTCTCAGCATTTGAAATGATCAGCTTTTTTTGTCAACATGTCGTGCCTACTGCTGCGGCATGGTTCTTGCTACTGTGGTGGCGACAGCAGCGACGACGAAAGCGAGTACTACTCTTCGTCTGGCTGCCACCTACTGCTGCCGCTGCTGCTGTTCGTTGTTCAAAGCATCATCATCAGCGCCACGGCTGGCACCACCGCCAGCGCTACCATCACCGCGGCCTCTGCCGCCGCCGCTACGACAGCCACTACTACATGCCGACAATCATGACGACGAGTCGAAAACAAACCTGTGTTGGGTACTGCCGCTTCTGTAGAAACCCTACCGTTACACGTTTCTCAGTCGCTTGTTATTTGCTACCGTGTTTGACCGCGTTTGCAAGCAACGCTGTTCTGGGGGGGCATTCAAAACCCAAGGCCTGAGCTCCAAGCAAACTTCTCTAGGAGCACCGGCCAGGCAAAGCAGCAAGCCCTCGACATCCAAAAGCACTTCGAAGCGATGGTGGATTCAAGCGTTACGGTGAAGAAGGATGTGCTCCCAGGCACGCGCTCGCTTCCGCTTCAGGGTGCAAGGCTTGGGGATGTTGAGGGTAGTATGCTGCTGTCAGGTTATGGAAATCTGAGATTTCAGAGGGGTATGAAACGTTTTCGTACGATCGGCCCCCGAACACTCCCTGGTAAGCTTCAGGTCAAGAGCATGCCGGTACGGTTTGTGTCAAAGTGTTGTGGATGAGCCATTCAATTCATTGTGCACTGGGTGGCTACACCCAAGAATCGGGGAAGAACACGTACTCCCAAGGGCCCAACGGTGCACATACAAGTTGCCACGCTTTTCTCATTAAACTCACCATCCCCGTCCTCCTGAGAAACTTTCACCATCTTTCACGGATTAAGTTGTGCATATTCCAGAAATGCAGTGTGTGCGGCTTCATTGACTACTTGGCGATGCTGAACTTAGGATTGCAGCTAGGTCGACTACTTGCAAGTACCCCTGAACCACAGAATGATCGAAAAGCCCCATGGATCCCTACTGCCTAAACCTCTATACGTACTACCTATGAAACATAAACCCCAAATCTCAAACTGAGTACCCTAAATTAGTAGTAACTTAGTAGTACCTATGAACCTCAAACCCTCAACCCCTAACTAACAATGTACCCTCAATCAGGAGTGCCTATGAATTCTTATGAACCCTAAACCCCAACTACCGCAATAAGTTGTACCTATGAACCCTAAATCCTAGCTAAGTTTCCTCAATAAGTGGACCTGTGAACCCTAAACCCTGAACCCGAAATAAGTAAGTAAGAAAAGCCTCTAAGTCGCAAGTCTCAACCCTAAATCCTAAACGCTACTCCCTGAACCTTCCAGTAGGAACAGGGACGTGCAGAAAGAAAACGAACCTTTCAGTAGTTCCTTGAAATCTGGCAGCACTTAGGCCTTGGCGGCATTGCGAAGGCATCTTGATTGCACTTTGGGTTTGGCTGGGGAGGTGTCGCCCTACAGTGGGGCTGCACGGGTTCTACAGTAGGACTACTGCTAAGGCAAAGGGTTCTTATGTCACAACTGAAACCCCCTTTTCATGAGAGTCTGGGAATAGAAAGTCTGGTAGACGGATGTAGGGAGTCCCAGCCGGTATGAGTATCGAACTGAATCATCCGACAGCGGGATTTTTCATTTCGACACGCTCTCCACAAGCACACCAAATCCCCGATGTCGTCGGTCAGCGGAAAACTCCACGCAGTGGAAACCTAGGAGTCTGAGGAATTACGAATACGATTCCTGACGGGGTTCCTTTTTCGATCTGTTGAAAAGATGTGCCTCGAAACCCTGCTCGGATTTTTAAAAGCCCTTGCGTGAAAGATATCAAGGGGGCTTGGTGTCTTATTGAAAAACGGCTAGAAGCCACCTTCACCTCACAGACCTACTTTAAAGCACCAAGACCAGTCTTCTTAGCAAAATGGCCTTATGAACAACAGAACCCTGAAGGTCCATGTAGGTAGTAGCCATACACCCTCCCAAGTGTGAACCCATTAATTTCCTTTGGACCCTTCAAGAAACACCCCATGCCCCCTAAACCCTAAAAGCCCTAAACAAAGAAACCCTAGGCAAGTCCGGGCGTGAGTGCTGAAACCCTGAAACCCTAAACCCTAAAACCCTAAAATCCCAAAGCCCTAGCACCCGGAACCTAAGGCGCAGGGAGACAAAGCATTGGGGTCGATGCCCTCTCGGTTCGATGTGCGCATCGCGGAAAAGGCCCGGCCGATGTTCGCCAATTTCCACAAAAAAAGCCATGAGCCCTGAGAATTGTATATGATGTTATAGGGTTTAGGGTTTTGGGCCTTGTTGCTGTTGAGGAACCTAGTTTAAGTTACCATAATGGGGATATGTATGTATAAATAAATAAATATAAACAAATAAATGAATACATGAATAAAAAACAAACAAATATAATGTATATATGTATATATGTTAATTCATAAGGTTTCTGTATTTACTTATTAACATTCTAACAATTGAGTTTAAGTTCCTGAGCAGCAGCCCAGAAAGCACCCTGAGCCTTTAGAGCCTTACAGGAATGTAGCCGGGTTTGGTTAGGGCCTTGGTCTTGAAATCACGGTCGATGCTGGAAGGAAAGGGTGTATTGATGTAGGGCTTTAGGGCGCTAAAGGGTCTGACACATGTTAGGGTTTAGAGCTTTGTCACAGCTCAAGGGTTTAAAAGCACGGTTTAGAGTTGAGCCGAGCCTGTCACGAAGAATCCACATGCACTTGCGACGAGCTGTAGGAAGTTCGAATGTCGGTGTCTGGGAGTGTTGCTACTAGGTGGATGAATAGGGGTTGTTTTGTGTCAGGAGGAATCTCGATGTGATAAGTGGTAAGCATATCCATGACAGCACAGCATCTGCAGCTTGAGTCGCGAAGATGTTGTTGATTTTTTTGGAGCCGTAAAGCAGAAACTTTCTCCAAGACAGTGAACATGCTGCTTCCCAGAAGCCTGCACAACAACCCTGAAGCCCCAGCCTTAAACCGCTAACCGCCAACCCCCCCAAAGCAAGATCCTGAAGCGAATCAGCATTTTGTCCGCTAGAATCAGAATTTACTATTTCGTTCTTGGTTTTATTGTTATTGTTGTTTTCATGATCATCAGTATTTGTTATTGTTGCTAGTACTGCCATTCTTGTACTATCTTCAGACCGCTGAGCAGGTCCAGGATGCGTCTGACTTTGGTGAGCTTCACGTGCCTGGAAGATCCAAACACCTGCTCTTTTGAGGGGTACCCGGATATGCCTTTTTTTTTAAAAAAAAAAAAAAGGGGTCAGAACCTACCATTGGGTCGGGTTTGGGATACCAGCTAGACTTTTGACTTGAGGCCTTCCGTGTTCGGTTGCGAGTCTCGAGAGGCTTGTCGTAGCATGGCATTGACAGGCATGTTGACCCTGCATACCTTGCTGAAGGCCATGGGGGTCACGGAGAGGCTTTGGTAGCCTTCGACCATGTCAGACACCACGGACAAGTTCAGTCGCATGCGGAACCCTTGAAGTTCGACACTATTGGGTATATGCATAGCGAAAGCACGGCAGTGACAGAGCCAGGTAATTATTGTTGTTGCAGTCATCTTTGATGCGGCGCGTGGCTTGCTATGCTCGTTGAATGGATCTTCTGCCACATTCGTCCTAGTCGGGTAGTGGCATGGATGACAAGTACACGGTTCCTTCGAGGTATACATGAGGTTGAATGTGTGTCTGTGCTGTGTAGATGAAGCTCGTTTCGAGAGTTCGCATCCTCTATTTTGAGGCCACTGCCGCTTTGGCGTGCTTCGTTTTGGCAACACGAAATTCGACGCTTCCGTTACTTCAAGGTTTGTGCAGAGGACTCATAAGCACATCTCGTTCAACCTCCTTGAGTGGTCCGATCCACGAAACCTTTGTGCAAAGTTAATTACAAGATTTAGCTGCCTCCAGACAAATTTTCAAAGGAGCAAGGTAGCTTAGCAGGTGCTGTGACGCATGCAGAAGCGTTCTGCACCTTAAGGACGTCATCAGCCACGCCATTGACGGCACCACAGCAGCGAAGCTTTCTGCGACCACTGCAGCAAAGGTGGACATTGCAGCCAAGGATGCTTGTGGCCAAAGGGAAACCCTTCAACCCGAAGCACTACAACGGTGAACCAGCCCTTCCTTCTCGAAAGATCCCCAAAGCTTGAAGCCTGGCGGTCATGTTTGGAAGGAGTCGTGGTTTCCATATCCCTGTTTTCTGGTGGTGCCCTGTCCTTGGGTCCTTTAAACCCTAAACCCTAAAAGCTACCCCTATACAGCAGACCTCGAACCACATGCCTCGCCTGGAGTGTCTGAGTGTGAGCACCGAAAGCTCCCCCGCCACCAAACCCTAAACAACAAGCCCTAAACTAAGTCTTAAACCCTAAATACCCTATACCCTAAACTAAGTCTTAAGCCCTAAACCACAGTCGTTGGGGCCCTTCGGGCTCTGCAACTCGGCGATCTCAGAACGATCAGGTTTAGAGTGGTCAGCAGATGCAATGACCGAGTGGCGGCCGAAAGACACGGCTATTTAGGATTTAGGGTTTAGGGTTGCGCTCCTTGTGCTTTGAGTACGGGAATGTCATATCAACTGCAATCAGCGCTGCTGCTGTGTCTTCCCATGGTTTGTGATGCTTGTTATATGTAGTTGTCATTTTTAGTCTTGCTTGTTGCTGCTGCTTTGCGCGCAACCTTCGCAGCAGACTACCCTCGTATTCTGTTTTATGCTTAGGTTCAGATAGCGACACCTACGCCACACACGCGGCCATCCCCTTATGTATACAGACACGGTTCAGAGGTACGTATGCATACTGCACCAAACCATCACCATGATTCCACTATCTTATGCGCTTGCTCTTGTCATGTGACTGCTGATTAACTGTTGCCTTCCTCTCGAGCATAGGATCCCGAACTGCTGTGTTCAGCAGCCGGGAAGCGATTTCAATCAAGGATGCCAGCCGGCTCTGGAGAAATCCTGGGATTCTTCAGCGAGATCCTAGACCTGAGCCCGAACTCATGTCATGAGATTATGATATAATATCCCCCCCCAAAGCCTCATTCTAATTAGTATGGCCCATATATTCAGTCCTATACAAAACTAGCCAAAACCTTGAAGGACGAGCCATTGGGCAGTCAATCTGGCATGCTCCGAGAGACAGAAGGCCGCTTTCATGAAGTTCTTAAGGCTTAGGGTTTAGGCTTAGGGGTTAGGGGTTTAGGGTTCAACAGAGGGCAAGCGAAGAGTCTCTTCCCCCCAAGGGATTAGGGTTTAGGGTTATAGGGGTTAGGGCCAAACAAGGGATACTATGAGGGTTTGGTATTTGGTATAGTGTGTCAGGGTTTTGTCTAGGGTTCCTTTAACGCTTTCAGGGTTACCATGAGGGTTTCGTACAGGACCTTTCTTACTGGATCAAGATTTTTTGTGGCATATCGATCGAACAATGATGTCTTTTAGTGCACTATACTTCTGCGGGATGGAAGTGCAATACGATTCCGATCCCCGGATTGGTTCGGTTCAGGGCCTTTGTTTTGAGGCTTAGGGCTCAAGCGGGTAAGGGTTTTAGGATTTCGGGCGTGAGGGAGGAAGGGGCGTCTTTGCTTGAATGGTTAAGCGGCCTTGAGATGGCACCGGCTCCAGTTCTTCTTCTTTTGACGGTAACTTGCATTTGCCGTGCGCAGTTAGACCGACATTTGGATGCTGAGTCCGGCGATGTGTAAGATCCCAGAAAGGTCGGACATGTAGCTTTGCAGTGAGATGCGGCAGTCACTTACACTTATGGGTCTGGGTTACAGCTCCGCTTGCCCCAACGGATGATAATGTTACAGTTTTTGTATCATACAGCAGGACAAAACTCAACCGCAGTGCCAAGACCCACATCAACCAAAGTGTCATAGAGCGCGGTTTGCTGATCAAGGTAAGGGGGCTGCCGAGAGAACGCGGTTTCAGGTTTGGGCTTAAGGCTTGTAGCTTGTTGTCGCGCCAATCAAGATATGAAGCAGAACTGGAGGTTCTTCTGAGAACTTGGAACATGACGCAGGATGACGGTGTGAAAGTTGATGGGTGTTTTGAATAGTATTCGCGATGTCAGAGGACTTGCTTCAGATCTTGCAACATTCGCTTGTCTCGTTTAGGGTTTAAGGTGACTTTATTGCTATGTGTTATTCTATTCAATTCGTCTTCCAGATTCACGACGCCAACTGCAGATTTTTCAGCCTATCCCTTTTGTGCTTGACGAACATACAGTATGTGTTGCCTGGTACTTCTAACATGTAATGCCGCCTTCTCTTTACGTGCTTCCCACATAAAACAAGCCGAGAAGTAACAATATGTGATCATGGGTTTTCTATTCGGAACAACTCACTACGAGCCTGACGCAGCAGTAACAGCGCCTTCTCAACACGGTAGCAGCAGCACCGTTTGGCTTTGCATGTCTCACACTGCTTTAGTTTACAACGTTATGACTCAATGGTAATTCTTATAAGACTAGCATCGGCCTAAAACCATGTATGTAAATTTGTACGTATACATCTACGGTGTACATATTAGGTTTGGGCGGCATGGCTACACTTACACGCAGTCAAAATTTGAATCAAATCTTCACCCATCGAACCTGCGTTTATCTTCAAGTTTGTTTGCCTGCCCTTCCCATGCCGACACCCAGCTGGCTCCCATCGCAGAGAGCAACACAAGATCAGAACCACAGCTTGGTGTTGCAAGCTGCAACATTCGGATAGCTGCCGTGATACCATGTGACTACCATCTCGCTTGGCGAGTCCTAGGATACGAACGGTACTCACTGAGTCTCCTTTCTCGCAAGCAGCAGGCCCCTCGATCGAGCAGAAGCGAAGCTTTATGTGGTGCTTCTTGGAAGTAGCCCACAATGTGAGAGAATGGGGTCCAGGGTCGATTGGTCCTTTGGAGCCCAGCACTATCGGACATTGTGACCATGTTCTTCCACGATGTCCTGTAAGTATTAGGAATCCTTTTCTGGCGACCTCTTAAACTCCATTCGTGTGCAGGTTCTGGGCTTGCTTGAATTGGAAGGAGAGCCTCCCATACATGTGTATGAAAGGAGCGAGAGGTAAGAGTTGCTAGCCTTTGTATGGTTCAGCGTCTGAGCTTCCAGCCGAGAACAACAGCTGCGTCAATTGATGTCAGCTGCATCTTGAGGTGCACTGCCCTCGTCGTGGTGGGGGTGCTCGTGTTTGCTGGCGTCGTGTTCATGGTCATAGAGGCAAAGGGGATGCTGCAAATCTCTTCTATCTTAATCACTGACTACCAATGTGCGCCCTACAACATCATGCAAGATTGCAAAATCATCCGGAGCATCCTTTTCAGTTGCAGTTGCGAATGCAGGACCAAAGACAGTTCCCTCAACTCATGTTGCAAACGAAACATTGGCTTGGACCAAACACAGGAGTTGAAAAGTGCTTCAAGACCCAGCCACAGCTCCATGTCGTGAGCGGTGCTTTGGGTACTTGAGTTGTGTGGCAACTGATGTTGTTCATTGTCGTATCCTGGTTCCGCTTCGATGTCCAGCCAGAAGCTTCTGTTTGAGCACACCGGGAAGGAAGCCCAAACTCAAGCCAACACGTAGACTAGAAACCCTCGACCGTAGCCCGACATCGGTTCGTCTGAAACAGCTGAAGAAGAACAATGCTCCTGCAGGCAGGAAAAGGCAAGAAGAGCCGCCGGTCTGCAGATTGGGGCTTGGGGTGTAGGCTTATATACCTTTACGAATATGATCATTGCGAACGGCGAGGGGAATGGCACCAAGACTTTTCACGAAACCAACAGTCGCGTGAGTAGTGCAAACAGAAAGCTATGCAGTGCAGATACTGATAATGAACATATTGAGACTTTGACTGAAGGCGCGGAGAAAAGAACAAGAGGATGAACGATCTTTGCAATACTACACTGTGCTATACACTACAGTATACGCTACGAAGACTATACTGTCTAGACTGTACTATATTTTGCGGCACTGTACGTTTCTTTACGTTAGGCATTAGGGCTGGCAGAGATGGTGCACTGCATCCGGGAAGAAGTGCTGTGCCCTTTTGTCAGGGCTCCCCAACTTACTTCTCGACCAAAATGTTCAGTTGCCCCTAACACCCTACACCCTAACCCGCCGTCTCAAGCTTGGCTGAGTGGCTGGGCATCTGAGGAGGCCGGAAACGACTGAGGAAGACTCGGTCTGGCACTCCTACGTGTCTCTTCTCATTCATCGTATTCATACTATATTCTCTATATAATTAATATATAGCATAGCATAACACAGCACGGCATAGTGACGTATAGTGTAGTATAGTGCGGTATAGTGTAGTGCAGTCTAGTATAGTAAAGTATAGTAAACTAGTGTGCAGTATAGTGTAACATAGAGTTGTATATGTTGTGTAGTATGCATATTAATAACATTTCTCAGTGGGTTCTTGCACATTGGAACCCTTATTACTAATTATTCCTGGCAATGAGAGTCTGCGCTCGAGTGGTTTTGACATGTGTGCTGCGTTTAGAGGGCATGAAGCATTGTTTTCATGTGTTGTTTGCCCTAAACCCTAAACCCTGCCTTGCTATGTAGGAGGGAAAAAACCCTCAACCCTAAACCTGGCACCTTCAACCTTACCGTTCAATCCCGGCATGGCCTACGGATTACCGGCCATCCTGTGCACACTTCAAAAAGGATCACATTTTTTGGAGCAGCCCTCTACTTTTGCCAATTGTGTGTCTGTAGGGCTTGCAAGGACAACGCATTGAGGATTAGTTTTTCTGGGGTTCGAATCTTGCTCTTCTTGGTGGAAGCACGGGAAGTCACATGATGTCAGTGTATTGAGCATGGTATGTAGTATATGCATGCCCGTATGCACATGCACACAGGGTCACAAACGCTCGCATGGTGGGGTAGGTCCCGGACGGTCCGGGTAGAAGCTCAGAGTATATTCACAATAAGCATGTTTACATGTGAGCTCAGCTTTGTATATGGAGGCGCAGGCAAGCAAACCCCAAATCCTGCATGATTCATGGGATCCTGCCATCCTGCTTTCTGAAAAAGCTTTTCCACTCAACCCTGTCATCGCAACATTGGGTTTTCAATGTTTCTAAGAGCTGGACACATTCGGGACTTGGTTGTGAGCACATACATGTTAGTACGAAGTTGTGCCAGTAGTCGGAGCACTGCAGTTTCCGGCGCAAGAGGTTGTGATAGGACAGAGCCTACAGCACCAAATTCTGTCTGTCTGCATAACCTTCAGAACTGAAGTAAAACACCCAAAGGCACCAAAACATCAATGTTCATGAGTTGGCCCCTGTTTCTTCTTGCCCGAAGTTCATCGATTCCTTTTTCATGATTACCCGAAAGCCGACCGAAACCCCATCGAGACGCACACGAATTCGAAACCCCAAAGCGTGTGAGGCCTATGGCGGGTTTTGAGGACTCAGACTCGGACTTACTTCTGTACGCCGATGAAGCGCCACACCGTGGTGAACCTGCTGGAGGCACATGGATGCGGAATATAACTCCAATCCTCAGCCCTGAGTTTCTGTCGGTTCGAACATAGGCATGTGAGCTCTTCGTGTGGATCTAACAATGTAGCCGCAATGTAGCCAGGTTGATGAGATAGGATCAGATAGGCCGTCAGAACTGGCGCGGCAAGTTCTCGACAAGGAGGCTGCTTGAGCTACACGTGTAGCAACATCTTCGACAGGAGTTTTGGCCATTTCAAACCTCGGTCGGATGGCTCAGGGACCCAACGCTAACTACTTTGCGGACCCAGGCGCATGCGCAATTCTGACGCAGGCAATCCAAGAGCCCAAATCCAATCCCAGACCTAAATCTGGAATGCGTGCCGCATCTTGGACCTGATCAGACATTATAATTATTGCGTAATGCCGGGGAGGCCCCAGAGAGCTCAGCGCGCCGCCGCAGATGACCTCCCAGGCTGCGGTGCCGCTGCCTGTCTGGGGCAGCCAGGCCTGGGCTCCGGCTCCGGTTCGGGAATTTAGCGTAAGTTATCATAGTCCAGGAAGCCAGCAATTTAGAATCGATATGTGTATACATATATATATATATGCTAC
>CAJNJA010038365.1:0-28450 GCA_905231915.1 Symbiodinium necroappetens
AGGCTTTCGCATCGGACGCCAGGTTACGGAGAACTATCTGTTTTGCAGCACGGTTCCATGTGGCCTGTCACGCTTCTCCATGCGCTGCACCGCGCTGGACAGAGCACTTTGCAAGCCCAGGCGGAGGCGGCCGTCACGAGATACCATGCTTAGGTCGCGCGAGGCATCTCCGCTAGGGACAAAGCAGCAGGACGGTAGAGTAAGCCATGGGATGCAATGGGGGGTACGTATGTCCTCAGGTCGGAAGGGGCTTGACGAAGGCACAGCAAGGCCCTGCCCGTCCAGGTTCGCCTGCACTGGCCAGCAAATCGGCGTCCTCGCCTGCGTAGGAGTCAGCATGATGCGCGCGAGCGCAAGATGTTCTGGCCAATAGTTGCCAGTGGTCCCGTTGGAAATGGTAAGGGCCGGCGCAGTACGACCCGTGAATTACCGAAATTTTGAGTCCTGTACCAACATGAGCCCCTAGCGGTAGCGTCACGGCCGTCCTCTGCTTAAAGACAGGTTGGACCAAGAAAATGGTGCGAGGCATCGTCATGGCACGTGCAGCTGGCAGGGCACAGAGCGCGCATACGACATCATGCAGCCTACAACTTGACAAGTGCAGCAAAGCGAAATCATCACGTGGAAAGTGTGCAGGCGGTCGACTCAATCCTTCTTTTGCACAACTCAGAGACGGAGGCTGCGGAACCTTTCAAGAACTGTCTATTGCGGCCAACGGGTTGGGAGAATCGCTTCCACAAGAAACTTGTGCAGAACTGAAAGAGGAAGTGCCTGACCACGCAAGGTAATCGACAACTAGTCACTGCCATGTTGCTACAGTCTGATGCATTGCTCCGTCTGTTATCAGACGACGACTAAGTCTAACAGGTCAATGTCCGCATACATCTACCAGACCTGCCGCGGTCAATCTTACATTTCGGATCTGCAGAAACGCTCCGTCCGTCCTAGTGTCACGTTTGCGGGCGCTTACTGACAGAAACAAACTCCTCGACTTGGGCTCACAGCATTGTTCCCCAGTTGGCGGCCGGTTGTGCTGTCTTGGTGGGGAAGGTACGAGGCATGCAATGCAAGTCATTGTTTTCGACGGATAATCAATTGGTCAAGGCTTCTGCAGCCTCGGCTACGACGTGTTGAGTATGGTACATGGACTGCGCCCTGCCGTTCAGGCATGCTCGTGGATGCTAAGCTTAGGCTAAGCTTGGTAAGGCACTGCAAGCGCGAAAGGCAACTGCGGACGCATTCCGGGGCACTAACACTGAGCTACGTTGCCGTGACCTGGTCAGAACACCAAGGCCACTGACAAGGTGTTGGGGTGAAAGCAGAACCTGCACGTGGAATTACTAAATTTTGTGCGGAACCTTACCCTGCTTACGTTGCCAGGTGATCGCTGAGTAAATCGCACGTGCTGGTCGCTAGCGTCGCTCTGAAGCCCTAGTGGGCAAGAACGATGCAACATTGCTTCCAGGCGTTGCATAGAAGCAACACCTGGTTGTCATTATCAAGCAGCTCCCGCTCACCAGAAGTGTCTGCGCGACAAGAACTGCGTGGGCGGCGCATCTTCGGCGGCGATTGGACCCTAGCACACAGAGACATGAAGCACTGAAAGTCGATACCAGATCATTCCAGAACTCCGGTTCCTAAGTGCTACTGGTTTATGGCAGATCCAGCACACGACTGCGTTGATCTCATTTCAATCCATGCCGGCGTGGCCATGAAGTCGAGGTCCTGTCTGAAATGCCGACTTCTGCGAGAAACACATCCCGAACGTGCAAGTGACCGATTCACATTGTCGTCTTTGACGACAGTCCTCCTCCATGTCAGCATGCTTTCGGAACTCCTCCGGAAGCCTGCAGAAGGCATCGTGTGTCAACCGTAGAGTAATCACACGACAGGTTAGCTCGCAGAGCTTGACGTTGGTACAACGACGAGCCAGTTTCCAACGCAGGATGGCTTCAGAATGCTTCGTGGGCTGTGGAGCATCACAAACACCGCCGATTACAGAAAAGACAGAGTAGCGAGCATTTCGCTCCACATTTTCAGAGCAGTGCAGCCAAAATGCTCGATTTCCGAGTTCAGGTTCACGCGCAAAAGCCAGACAAGGGCCTGCCACAACATCGCAGCATTCTCGTACTTCTGGTAGCCCCTCTATATGCTGCGTGTCTTCCAAAGAGCTTCTCTGAGCTCTGCGCAGTGGTGGTAAACAGAAGGAACATGGCCACGATCCAGAAATATCGACGCGGGACACCTATCACCGTCCAGCGAATGCATTGGAACACTGCAACGGAATAGCTGCTTCAGTCTCCCACCGACTTTACTGACGACAGTGCCCTCGTCCATAACTTCCTCGTCCGAGTCGAGCTCCTGATTCGGTACACTACACTCACTCATTGTGAGCTGTTCAGAACGACCGCCAGAGCTGCCATCTGCAAGATCTAAACCAAGGCTCAAATCATGTACTGTTCCTGCGAGGGAAAACATGCTCCATTCAATTACTATCGAACATGCATTCGAACGCAACCAGCTTGATGCTTCTATGAAAGAACTTCTATGGGCCCCCACTGCTCTTTCCAGCTGAGTATACAGGGCAAGCCCTCTGAGTTCCATGATGCTTACCAATTTATCAACCTCACAGCAAGCACACGCCTCTCACGGGGATCCTTAGAATCCAGTGGTTCGAAAATGTCTTCAAACAAGGCGGACGATCTTGGAATCCTAAACGTCCTAAACCCCAAACTGCTTCATGGCACACTCGGAACCCAAGCTTGCCAGGGAGTAATGATGAATGTGCCTCACAATGGTCACGGCGTCACTCAAATGATTCGATCACAGTGTTGCAAGCAACATTCAACTTGTGTAATTACATATCCTGCCAGCGTAGATCCCCAAACAGTGAAAGAGCACCCGACAAGCACATCCCGAAGACACCACCACGACAAAGACGACTAGAGAATCCTCGTAGTGTGGACCTGCTACATGTAGCTAGGACGAGCCCCAGAGGCCAAATAGTGCAAGGCCGAATGCTGCTGGACTTTCGACATGCGCTTTGAATGCAAAACGAGGCGATTGTATTGGACCTTGCAATGAAGCTCAAACAGCTGGAGCCGCGGGCTCTTTGAAAACCAAATGAATCTATGCGAGTACCTCCACATGGAAGACCACAATCATGTTGCCACGCAGCTTTAACAATCATGTATATGCGTGTGTGTGTGTGTCTTCATAACATACGCACACATGCCGTTCAAGCCCTGCAGTGAATGCAAAGACGCATCCCAATTAGTTCTAGCAGTAGTAACCTTGAGCCCGGGCGGTCAGGTTCCTGCGAAGCCGAGATTAGACTTGACTAGACCCGGGAGCCCATCAGAAACTTCGCCCGCAAGTTTCTTGCAGCTTCTTAAGGCGGTATCTTCTTCGATGTGTTGCTGTGCAGAGAACTTTGCTTGTTTCCGTCTCGTCACTCAGGTGTGTTGCTGTGCAGAGAACTTTGCTTGTTTCCGTCTCGTCACTCAGGTATTTATCACCAAAACATGTCCAATTCTGAACAACCACAGCTTGTCCTGGTCGTTGTCTTGGGAGACAGCAACTTCAACCTGCGCATTCACAGGTCCAACTGCTACTGCACTCAAGGCATGATAGCTCAAAATCAACATCATGGCACACAGCACATTGGGCGCCTCGGTGAAGTTGTATTCGATCATGAAATCACTCTCGTCCGACAGCTGCTCCTGCGCCTCTGACGACTACTGCTGTTTGCACACGTTTAAAGTTAATTACTCGCATGCAAGTCTTCCACATTTCTTGCAACCGCATGTACAGCCGGTTGCGCCTGCGCTTGCGCACTGCCCTCGTCTTCCAAGAGGACCTCCAGACACGAGGACACAAGGAGACATAGGAAGAGTCCGCAACTACGTGCTCACAGACGGGCGCTTCGCATGGCCAGGTCATGTGGGACATATGCATGTACTTGTGCAGCCTGCTTGGCCGAAAAGGCTCATAGCCTGGCAGCACATGCGGTCCTTTACAAGTAACCCCTGAGCTCGCCTCCGACAGCTCCTGGGCCAACGCATGGGCCTTGAAATCCTGAGGAGACAAACATGGCAACAGAGACCTCTTCTCTCACCGAAGTCTAAGGACGACTGGCAAACATGATAGATCCTTATATTATATTATATTATATTATATTATAATATATTGCAGTATATTATATTATATTGCAGTATATTATATTATATTCTATTATATTATATTATATTATACTCACTGCCATTTTGACAAACAAGCTCTGGCCTCGGCGGCGACCATCGCGCTGCCAACGATCGAGCGACGATAGGTGATATCTACCTCGCAGATTCTCGCTGTATTCTGGCCCCCTCTCGCGGCATGGGGCGACAGCGGGAACACAGCAAAACTGAGATTCAGCGCAAGTCTGCGCGAATTCTGGGAACTGTTCTGTGGGAGGCAATAAGGCTTTGCTGCTCTAACTCCGTGCCTTGCAAACACGCCATCCAATTTTCAAAACCCTTCAGGCTCCCAACCCAAGGAGGGCAAGGCAAATCAAGCGTACTTTAGTCAACTTTCTCCTGCAAGTTCCAAAGTTTTGAGGTAAGTCCGCTTTGGTGTTGTCGACAGTTTTGCAGGATTCATAACACTCGTGGCTGTTCAGGCAATCAGGTTGGACGTGAAGCCCTGGACGGTGCGTTGGTGTCAAACTCAACGCTTTCAACGCTCTTTATCGCTCGGGCTCTGAAGGTCTCGAACGCCGTGGAAGAAAGCCTAACAGTGGATGCTCATAAGACTCATGAAAGTTTGCATCGGCATGCCCTTCCCAACTTCCCCTCCAACACCGAACAACCAACTGCAAGGGATCATGGGATTTCATGGCTGTATGTCATCCGAGCTTGCGACGTCGGGCACTATGTCTGCAGAAGCATCGACCTGACATCGGCTGGAAAAACCTCTGAACCGTTGAAAATTTTCTTCCAAGAAGTGGCACATGGGCGGTCTCGTTGCCATCATCTCCTTCCACCACCTTCTTCTTCATGGCAGAAGGCGGCGCCTGGCTCCACAATACTCTGCACTCGCACAATGACAAGGCGTGCGAGAGAAGTTCAGCCCAACCGGGGAATGCCAGGGATACCTTTATGACTCTGTGGACTGTTGGTACATGTCACTGGTGCTTGGACAGTTCCGCACACACAAGCTGTCGCAGCGACAGCAGCACTGCAGTATGTTAGTTGCAAGAGTGTCAGGGGAGCAGATGCGGTGTCTAGCAGCCTTTGGCTCTGCTGCAAAGTTTAGGTTTAGGATTCACCGTCCCTCGGAATACTTCACTGTAATTTCGCCTGCCTTGAGTCCGTAGTTCACCTGCATCGTGGTGGCACCTGCCGTTCAACGCCCAATAACAGGCGAACCGCCAATTAGTTGAAGGCCTCCACCAGAGCCCGACCAGATGTACTGCCTGTGAGGAAACAAGACCGGAGCATGGGGCCTATCACGAATTCTTGACCACAGTCCGAACTCATACAGTACTTGTTGTTGTTCCGGTGAGTTGGTCGGGAAACCTTGGCTTCACGGCTTGTGACGTCGCCTTTCGCTCGTGTTTGCTTCGTCCTGGGGTGTGTCGGCGTGGGTTGGCTTTCGAGCCCAGGCATTCAAGCAGTCAGTTCAACATGAGAACACGGTCCAATGACGCAACTGGATCGGTCTGCCGTGGTTGGAGGGGTGCAATTCGGATGTGTAAGTGCATGCATGCACACGTGTATGCATGCACGTACGCACATATGTGTGCATGCATCTACTTGAATCTACTTGTTTGTCGGTCCGTCCATGCATCTGTTGCCTTCCATACGTCACGAGAGCTTCCAAAGCCCTCCATGCAATGTCTGACTCGGACTTGGGGCAAGGCGTGTTGGTGTTCACCTTCCACTTGAACTTGCCCTGTGACCTGGCCACGCATTCGTCTCGCCCCAGCTGAGGAGCAAGATGGTACGAGTAGCTGGACTTGTAATCGGAACTCAAGACACTCACCCTCAATGGCGACCGCACGACACATCCTGCTTGATCGCCACTTTCTGCGCGACGGGCTTCGGGGCCTTCGGCACCATTTCGTAGCGTAGTGGCAATCGTGTATTCACTGCTCTCTTCAAGGCACAAGCCGCAAACTCCAGTCAAATCGTCTCAGCTAGACATGCGTGCAGAGATCTGTATGTGCAACGGCCCACACCCAAAAATGCATGCTTCAGCACATGCACGCCACAGGCATACATGGATGCTTTCATGTGTGCCACCGTCATGCATGCACACACGACCGTCGACCCAACTCCGATGCCTCAAGCCAGGAATGTCCCAGAGGCTACAGTCGGAGCCTTGGCTTTTTCCTTCTCATTCTCCAGAATGGCTGTGCCGATTGCCTCATCTCTGCGACAGTTTTCACCGTCAGCAAACGGGAGTGCTGGCCTGGAAGGCAGTCTTGTACTTGTCAGTCTGCTGAAGGCCTCCAAAGGATCAGACTGCCAGCGCAGGCCGCAGTTGCCGCGCCGATGAGGATCTGGTCAGCTCTGGCGGCCTCCGCCCAAGCGTCCAAGACTTCGCATGACCTGATCCAGCCACATGTTGCGGATGCACTCACATGCTATGCCGCCATGCGCTGTGTCGAGGGAGCTCGAAGCCTCCGTCATGTACTTCTTCTTGAACTCGCACCCCTTGAGTACGATTCCCCGCTCGTTCAGAGCCTGAGGACTCAAAAGAGCTGTTGTAATCGGCTTTAGCTCCAGCTGTCAGTCCCCACCTCCCCTACTTTCTTTGTGACGAAGACTGCAGGCAACTCCGGCGGCTCTTCATCATCGGCACCTCGGCTCTCCGATCCCGACATGCGTTCAGGTCGAGACAGCACGAAACATCTGGGAGCCAGGCTGTGGGCCAGCTTCTCCAATGAAAGAGCCTGGAGCGACGCGGGTATTTAGACATGTAGCATGTTTTCTACATATATGTATGCGCATATGTATGTATGTATGTATGTATGTATGTATGTGTGTATATATATATATACATATGGGCATGTTTGCATATCGAATCCGCTAGACGACAGGACGGCACCCAGGCACCTCGCGAAAGGAAGCACGTCCAGAACATCTGCTTCACCGAATCGAGGCTGGAACAGACGATAGGGGCTCATTTAAATGGAAGTGAAGAATGTGATGATAGTTCTTTACAGTAGCAGCGCAGGTGTCAATGTGCTGGGACAAGTGTTTTGCTCATGCCCTGTGATCCTTTGCGACTCTTGTTCATCTTGTCCGTCCCTCGCTCGACGGTTGTCATCGGTGCAAGAAGAGGTGGCAAGGAAACAGAGTCACAGAGTAGAGGCATCGGTGGGTCGAGGACGACGCAAACAGTTTCTTGGCAGAACTGCGTGACACCTCTCCTCCCAGGTCCACAGCAAGAACAGTAACCGCAGCGGGACAGACATCCTTTTGACAGAAAGGTCCGCGCTGGATCAACCAAAGTACATGGTCAACAGTTGATGAACAGCACGTTCTTCAGTCAAAGAGACTATTTGCAGGTATTGAACTGAAGTGGCCCTTCCCACACCCAGCCTGCTCGCAGCGAATGATGAGACCTGTGGCTCCTTGCTTCTTCGCCTGAGCAGCCGCCTTAGCCGTGTGCTGAGTCAGGCCAGGAGATCCGCCGCAACTCTGCGCATACGGCACTTTCAAGCCAGCTGGGCACTTGACTTTGCGCAGGTCAACTCCTTCCTCAACGACTGCTACCCACCTAGAGCGACGCCAATGGTACAGCTCAAGACTCCTCACCGGCACAGCTCGCCGCCCTGCTCTTTCTGAACACTGGGGCTGCTGCTCCTTGCTGCCTTCGCCGGCAGCCTCCACATGAAAGGCAACCAAACCCCCAGCGGCATGTTCAGCAATACTGAAACTCACACATGGCTGTCGTTGATTGTTTTGCCCGGGATCCTCCTGAACTTTGCGCAGTCTTCTGACAAGCTGTCAAAGCTAACAGTCCCTGTCTAGTCTATTCAATCATAAGTTCGGACGGGCCTTGGGCACTGTATAGGTGCCCTGGGCGGACGCGACCACCACGGCACCCTTGAACTTGGATAACTCCTTCTTGCCCAGCCGATTCATTCCACGGTAGTCCGACAAAGGAACAGCAACACTGCCTCATCATGCGTCCAACTCGAAGACAAGGCATCGTAGTGCTTGACGTCAGACCTCAGAGACAGCATCCAAGAGCAAGCTTACCTGCGGTGTTGTTGCCACTGCCCGAGGTCGCAGCTTATTCCAGAGCGGGGCAACCAACAAGTCGACATCACCCTTGCAAAGTCATTTTGTTACACTGATTGTGCTTCTCAACATAACCAAACATCTCTCAGGGGAGACTCCCCTTCTGGTCGGGGGGTTACCTTCGGTTGCAGAGGGACACTGGTAGAGTCCAAGCAGCCACATGGTGGGATGAAGAGGTTTCCATGGGCCGGTGTGCACCCGGGTCGTCCACTCACTCAGTCACTCTCACCACTGGAGTTCGAAGCTTCTCGCAACGTTTGTGCAACGCAAGCCTGCGACATCGCCGCACCCAAAGGAGCCAGCATGTGATTGACAGAGCCCGCCTTAGCGTCGGCCATGCTAAGCTCAATTAACTCAATCGGCTCACCTCGTGCAAGCCCCTGATATCCTTTCCGGGCCTCTATGACGAATCCAATCTCGCTTTGCGTTGCCTCGCACTCGCATGCTGAACTTCCACATCGTTCCGGTGTATGGCTTAAGGAGACTATTCGTGTCCGAAATTGCCAGAATCGCAGCATTGTTGCAATCATTGCCTAGCCAGTACTGTGGCTCTTGGGGGCACTGGTCCTCGAATGAGACTAGTTTATACACACACACACACACGCCTGACGCATTCATGAGTTACGTCCTTGTTAGTCACCTGGGTAACTTTCAGCAACGTAACTTTCCAGGATTACAATTGCCTCATACATAGCTGGATCGTAAGATTTGGTCAGGACTGGTCTCCATGTGGTTCAGAGAGACATGATATATCATCGCACGCACCAGTTGGGTGGGCAGTGGGGGTTCGACTCACGGTGGCAAGCAATTGCGATTTCCCGTGCGACTCGACAAAACCACGTGCAAAGCTTCTGTGCCGGTTCTCTCAGAGCTACCACTTTCGTCGGTCAATGCTGCAAAGACGCGCTGCCTACTGTCAAAAGACGGAACCATGACGACACAAGCTGGAAACTAAATCAAAAGCATCCTTGAATCCTCCGCTCGACGCCCAACTGCAACCAACACCCCCACCACAACTATCCACAACTATCAGCACCCCCACACCCGAATGTTACAAGCCGATAGTTCTACAGAGTAGCCAGCACTGGCAAGCAATTCAAAAAAAAACACTGACAACAATGACCTTAGCATCAACAACAGATATCAGCATCTTCGCCGCCATCATCAGCAGCTCCTACTATACTGGTATCAGCACTACTCGCTTGTCTCGTCGATGGGCGCGACCAAAGCATTAGCTGTATCTCATTGTATTCTAGTGCTTCTTGTAAAGCTTGGTTCCAGACCTTTCCGTTCGCGGTAATCGACCCGTCGTCGTTTACCTGCGCTGACGGTCACCGCTGTTGCTGGAGGCACTGTGTGTAGCAGCCACCTTCAAGTATCCCAAGTTCTTGTGGCTCTCATCGTCAGTCCTGCTAGGCATACTCATGCAAGCGTTGCATGACATACCTCACGACATGGACATCGTCATACCAACTCACTCTGGAACAGCCTGCTGTATGGCTTGAGACAGACGTTGGCCCCTTTGCCTTAGCTTCTCAACAAGTGTTTGCAGCGATCTTCTGCACAGTCTTCGGCCCTGCAGTGGTTCTCAAGACTCGCTAGCCACTGCTAGTCTCTGTCACTTTGCATGGCTTGCCGCCCTGCAGGCAGTCTCAGCCACAAGCGGATCGTGGTGTCGTGCAAGTGTACCTCTTCCCCGAAAACCCGAGGCCCGCAGTCCCACAGAGCGAAGGACACATCCCTCCAATGCCTTCCTCTGAATTTGAGAAGAGATCTAAAAGCTGAAAGGAGGCTGAAAGGCTGGAGGGCACCAAGCCCATGCCCACGCGCTCCACAACAAACCTGAGAGTATCAGCAATCACCATGCCGCGCCACACTATACCGGCTCTTCAGTCGAGCGGCTCTTGGATGCCGCTTTCGGCGCTGCCTAGAGGCCGGACAGGCCGGATGAATTTCCAGTCGTAAGTCTGCAAATGTTGAGAAAAGATCCGCCTGCAGCACTGCTGGCAGCGCCGCCCTCTGGAATCGCACTGGCAGGTTGCCGATGCTGGAGGCATAAACAGACACGGGTCACTTTACGAGGCCTGAGATTGAGAACGTTGTTTCAGGCCATGACAGCAATCGCTTGAAGAGTGTCTTTTAGTGAAGAACCTAGAGAAAGAAACAGAAGCTGCAGGTCCATCGAATACTAAAGCAGGGCTGACCACGTCAGCTCAAGCATGAGTTGCGATGAAACTTTTGTCGCACGATATTGTTTCCATTCGTTTGCACTATGGCCAACAGGATCCATTTGGGGTGTCGCGGAGGGATCAGGCTCGGCAGAGGCCGCTTCAGCGATTGGAGATGTGATCGGCTTTGAGCCTGCTATCAATCCTGTGTGGTCGATAACTGAACAGAATCTGGCATGCGAACCTCTCGAGAGGCTTCAGTGTTCTGAGAATTCACTGGACTTTGACGATGGTTTCAAGGCCCCCCCCCAGGACTCAAGGACAACGGCCTGGTCATCTCGGCGGTAGGATCGCCTGTGTGACAAAGGCCCGTAGCTGTATCCACCTGCAAGGCTGCATGGAATCGCATGAGGCATGAACTTTATTCCAGCTTGGAGTTCCAAGGAAAACAACTGAAGCCACTGTTCCATCGTCAATGCTCCGCAGGCCTGTAGCGGTTGAGAGTGCAAAGCCTTGACTGTCACAATGTCCCCTATCCGCAACGACCTCGGTACTACCCTCTACCGGGTGACTCTGCTTTGCCAGGAACGCGGTGTCGCAAGTGAGAAGACAACTCCGCAAGGTCCACAACTACCAAGATCCGTGCGTCGAGTCTGCTGATGCTGCATCCTGATGCAAAAGACATCCGATGAGAGGGATGTGCTTGTGGCGAGAACTGTGGCAACTCAACTTCGCGAATGCATGGCTCCTTGGACGACGGAGTACTTTGACCTCAGAAACGTTATGGAAAGTCCAAGCGGTCTAGCCTCAGGGTTAGCAGGCGAGCCAATGCGTTTCATCTGAGCGTTCCACTGCTGATGTTGTCGCCCGTTTTCTCAACCTAGCCAGCTTGCCACATGTGTTACGTGTGTATGTGTGCATATATACTATATACATACATATATATATATACATATGAGTACCTGTACAGAGCCGGATCGATCTTCTCTCACTCACGTTGCCTGAGGCTTCCAACCAGGCAAGATGACATGCAATCCTAGACTGCCACGTGGCCGGTTCAGCAGAATGGAGTTCGTTGACACAACAGCAGCTTAGGTCCTGCTTGTTTCGACATTTACCGCCTCTGTGTCTGGAGGAGTCCTAAGACCTCATCCCGAGGCAGGAGGCACCTAACATTCTGCGCCGGGATTTGTGAGCAGCATGGCGCCGTCTGCAATAACTGCAACATGCTAAAAGAAGCACACTATTATGCTTGAGAGCTGTCTCGTCGCGAACAGGCACCGATTGGATCCTTCTGCACACATTTTCAACTCCAAACTTGGCCCGGCAATTTGTCGTAGTCAAGTATGGGCATATGGCATCGGATCAACTTGGACCCAGGCAAGCCAATAGGCCCACGTCCCTTTCCCGGAAGCAACCTGTCGTGCGCAGTTGACATCGGGTTGAAACTTGTGGATTTGAGAAGCCGCTGGCTGATGCACCAAAACTCCTTGTTTCATCCGTCCGGCGCTGTTCTGGCAACAACCTACCAGAACCACTCGGTGTGGCCTTGGCATCTTGCCTCTCGCTCACAATTGAATTCATGAACTGGCTGCCACATACTTTGATTTTGATACATTCTTAAGCATTCATTGACATTCCGACTTGCATTCAACTCAAAGACAAAGAGCAGCTGCCTGCCAAGGCGACTGGAATCCTGGGCATCGAAAGACGATCTGTATGAGCTCGCGAAGCTCGAGAAGAGGAGCTTCCCTCTGCGAACACATGCCATGCAGGATTTGCTCCTGGCATAGCAGTTTGTCGGACATCTGCAGTAAACTGCAGCAATGGCCATGTCAAAGAATTTTGATGTTACCTCATGTGCGCTTGTGGCACAAACACACAAGCTGCGCAACGATGCGCAGTGTTTGTCATGGACGTCGTTGGTCCAGTAAAGCGGCACGAACTCAGGAACTGAACTTTGCTCCTGTGCAATTTGGAAGTTGAGCCTGGCGCACTTAGACTTCCGACAAGGCTAGCTGTCGAACCCATATCTTGCAGGCCTCTTCACACTGACAGCCAGAGGAGCAAGTTGAGCGGGAGAAGCGTTGGCACTAAGCGAGGGAGTTGAACAACATCAATGAGAAAGAGTCCGGAGCATACAGCACCTGCGACTTCCGGTATGCACTCGATATGTGATACAGGGCTCCGGCGCCCAACTATCACGGTAACGAGACATGGCTCTTCGCATATTGCACAGGTTGATTGATCACAGGCTGTACAAGAATCCCATGTGCTGCGCTTGGCAGGCCTTCACAGGCATCACGAGTCAGGCAGATATACGAAGCTGATAAACATGTTTGAGGTGCATCTCGGACGCATCCCATCAAAATGACAAGTAAAGCTGCACATTGTCAGTCCACTTGAGAATGGACCATGTTGGATTTGTCGCACGCGGAGGCTTCCGTTTCATGTCGTTGGATCGCGCACCGGATGTCCGACGACCACAACCTTGGTCAAATGCCTTGACCATACGTTTGACAATGCTTACAAAGTAAAAAACTCTTCTCCGGCTGTGGGCTCTGATTCTGCCAAGGTTCGCTCGTGCTTCCGATGTCAATGCTTGGCGGCACCTGAGCGGGTCTCGTCCCTCATTCTACAGCAAAAACTGCAGAGCCGGCCAGAGGAGCGGCTGAACGTCTTCCTTTGCTGCCGTCAAAACCCCGACTTTTTGAGATTTGACAAACTCCCAAACGTTCCTCAATCACCTCTTCTTTTGGCGCTGCGTGTGACCGCTGAGACAAATTTCTCTGAAACCAGCGGCCGCTAGCAAGCACAAGCCCCGCAAACATGTCCTCTTGTCGCCTCCTATGGATCTGCAGAAGTTCTCCAGCTCCATGGACCTGCTTATGGTACACCTCCAGCGTATCTTGTGGTATCTGGCGACACTACGGTCAAAGTTCCTATCGGGCTTTCAAGCCCCCCCGGTCCAAGCACGTTCCAACGCACCCCTCATGAAGATGCGCGCCACGACACGGCGGCGCTTCCGAGGCTGACGGTGGGAGGCAGCTGAGCCTGACGTTGGCACAGATGCGAAGAAGTCGTGTCCGCTTCGAGGAGTGACGACAAGTGGCCGGATCGACTGGAGCGACCGGATCTGGAGCTCCTGCAACTCCGGGGTTGCCTGGCGTTCTGCCTGGCGTTCTGCCTGGCGTTCTTGGTGTCCGCTCCCGACCTGCTCAGGGTATGCGACTGGACCACGGTTCCGGCCATTTAGGAGCCTTGCCTTGAGCTCGTCCTCCCTTCCGTATATGAAGTACGAATATGCTTACGGCACCAAGCAGGATGCCCAACCTCGGCCGACAGGCAAGTCTTGGGCGTCTTTGCCGTGCCGCGACTCAATTTACAGACGAGCTGCAGGAGGACACCACCGAGAGCAGCACCTGACGGGCAGAGCAAAGGCTGCAAAGGCTGCGAGATGCCACGAGCAGCGCTTTATCTCCGCGTTTTTTCATTGCAGCGAGGCACCAAAGACCAAGCTCATCGCTCCTCCGGAGCCTCGGCACTCGCATCCGGCCGGCGCCCTCCCCGAGGCCTCAGCCCCAAAACCTAGGAAAGCTGGATCCCTTGACGGGGGCCCGCGCCTGCTTGCTCTTGGGGCGGGTCCTGACGTCTCACCGCAAAACTGCGTGGAACTGCTTTGCTTGTTCTCCAGCCCAGGAGATGCGAAACAGAAATCCACTCCTGGCCGGACGTCGGAAGTGAGAGCTCCGGTGAGCTGGTTGGCTCCGCGACGTTCTTGGCAGGTCCAGCTGGCAGACTTGTAGCTGCACTCGCCTGACAGGATCGACGACTGCACCGCTGCAACGTAGACTCACAGAAACAAAACCGTGCTTCCAACATTTCAATCAGCATCTGCATCGCTCTGCAATGCCATAGTGAATTTTGGTTCCCTGCTGGTTCAGCCAGCTTTTGGTCTCGGTGAACACTTAGGGAAGCTAGCTAATGCTGCATCAACAGTTCGGCGCCAAAACACTAACCGACTTCAATTGACAGGAAGTGTCCCCTTCCGCCTCGCCTGCTGGCGCTCGTAGTAATCAAATAGCCGATGGGTACGAAATGCAGAGCCGGCGGAAGTACGATTCGCCCACTTCAGCCAACACTCGCCAACTACAGAGCCATCTGCTCCATAGTCGAAGCTTGCGCATCCATCCGTCTCGAGGCAGAGCTGTGCACATTCTGCCGGCGAATGCACCTGCGGCATCTGCATTTACATCAATGCTTACCCACCAGGCTTCCCCAGTCAGCGGCCTTCGCCCTCGCTGTCTTCGACAACTTGGACATCCGAGTCGTGCGTAGCGAGGACTGCTTATCAATTCCTCTTCCCGACATCGACACCCACGTGGTGAGTTGATTTGACAGCCCGATGACACCACAAGCCCAGCACCCGACAAACCCTGGCAGTCAGACTCAAGCTTCCAGCAAGGATAGGACCAGATAAGGTCTGTCCTGCACGCGATTTTGACCTTGTTCTCTACTACCTAAGTGAATGGTCAACGACAACTCCCGCAAGCTCCACAGAGCTAGCTTTCGTGACAGATGGCGCACAGACGGCAGGCTGGTCTTCAAAACCTCCTTCTCGGCACCTTGTGCT
This sequence comes from Symbiodinium necroappetens, assembly GCA_905231915.1. Taxonomy (NCBI): domain Eukaryota; class Dinophyceae; order Suessiales; family Symbiodiniaceae; genus Symbiodinium; species Symbiodinium necroappetens. The sequence goes on from CAJNJA010038365.1 coordinate 15,096, forward strand.
ACCAAGTCTTGGTCTTGACAGCCCAGGCGTTAAGTGCCCACATAGCAACAATCCGTTGGAGACATGTGTGTCCAGCATCGCTGGCACCAGCGTTCCGGGTTTTGTACGGATATGTTATCAAACGCATGGCTTGTATGTGGCATCGACTGACAAGTCCAGTTCACTCTGACTCGTACATTGTCGCACAAGATTCTTGCGTGACACAGTGAACCTCCTGTAATGAATTGAGAGCCAGTTCATGCACATCATCCCGCAGCCTGTCGATGCTGCACATTGCGCCCTTCAATAGACATCGCCACAAATGGGCCGCTGAAGCGGCTGAGGCTCGACCGATCAGAGGCACCAAGCTCCTCGGCTGCACGCTACTGACCGCCAGTGCTCGTTTCGCGCTTGCGCCACGACTTCGGCTTTGAGCTCGCTGAGAGATGCTGAGAGCGTGTCCAGGTTGATGTCCACGGACGTCCGGTCAACCAAGCCTGACATGCGACACGAGAGGGGTCAGGGCGACAGTCCCCGGGACCCGAAACCTGCGCTTCCTTTCTGTCCATCTCTCTTTCTGCTGTGGAGAATAACTCGAGCCCTCTACTCTCGGCCTCTCGGCTTCTTTCTGCGTGCCTTGGCAGAGGCCGCTGGGAGGTCGCTGCCCGCGCTGCAACAGCCAGGAGCCCTGTGCTTCCAGAGGGTACCTCCGCTCCGCTTCACTCCGCTTCACTGATCTTCCGTGGACGTTTTCAGCCCTCGCCTGACGTCCAGGATGCGCTCCTCGCCCGCCAGGTCGGCGTGCGCGGCATCCAAGGCACGGCGGAGGGACCAGGCCGAGCCTCGTCGTAAGCCTCAACAAGTCGTCAAAACGCTGAGCAGATGCCAAGCAACGACACTGCTACCACGACCACTCTGCGCCGTCATCGCACAAACCCACTACTACTGGTACTACTGCTATTGCTGCGGCTGATACTGCTCCTGCTCCTGCTCCTGTCCTCCTCCTCCTACTCCTCCTTCTCCTACCATGACGACGACCCCGACCCCGACTACTAACAATCACGTAGTCCGTGGCGAGAGCGACACTCACAAAGCACTTTCCGTCTTTTCGATCAGCCCTGGCCTGTACACGCAAGGCCTCGTAGCTGCTGTAAAGTCTGCGCAGGGCCCCGGGCCACCATGACCTATCATCGGATTTGAGGCATGCCTTTGCATCAAACCGATGGAAGTGTCAGGAAATAGTACTCGGAACCTGCCTGCCGGGCGGTGGCTGAGTACATGGCGAGGCAAACTTTGTCGTAGCCCTGGGGGCAACCGCAAGCTCTTCAAATCGCGTTCGCGATACGAAATGTGAAGGCGAGCTGCGACACACATGCAGAAGTGGCGGCATGACACGCACAGCCTGAATATCCTGAATTCACCACAGCTACTTCGGCCCTGTGGCTGCACTCCGACAAGCCACGAAGTGCCACTAGCGGCGGAGATTTCACAGCACAGCACACATCAACGGCAATGATGATAAACAGGAGGCCGGCTCATGTACAAGGGCACATCCACTGAAGCATGGCACAAGACTGCGCTGCTGAATGGGAATGAGTTGAAGGAGCCTCCTTGCAGATCGGAGCTGCCGTCTGTATCGTACCATCTATCCTCTGCACGAGCATTCCATGAGCGACACAAGCGATGGGATAGAATCAACAGGCTTAACCCTTGCCAGGCCGCAGTTTCAAGAACCCGGCCGTCGTCATCTGCACTGATGGTGCTGTTGCCAGGGGTGCATCCAAGGCCCGGCGAACAGCCCGGAGACCTTCCAACACCACCTGGAAAGGGCCGCTCCTGGGATTTCCAGAACTCGGAAAGACAAGAGATCTCAAACATGAAAGTCTCCCGATGGAAAAATATCTCCAAGCAATATCCGAAACTGCAAACAAAGCCCTGAACTTGAACTTTCAATGAAGCTGTGTAAATTTCGGGTCACAGACTTTCAGCCAGAGGGCTGCAGGATCACATTGATCTCCAAGGTTGCAATGCGGCTTCGGTCTAGCACGCACCCTTCACAAGCCTGAGTCCCATTGCTGTTGGAATACAACACCGAGATGACAGACAAGTATACCGACTGCAATTTCGATGAACGGCAGCCTTGGCATCTGCCGGGCTGATGCTGAAGTCCTCAACAAGAAGGACGGGTGTTTGGCTTGCGATTTCGTGACTCTTGGCTCGCGGTGAGCGTCCCAGACCCTCAGAATAGTGTACAGTTTTGTATCCCTGGTGCAGGCCAGCATGCGACAAAGCTTATCCGAATGCCTTTGAAGGCACCCAAACATCTTGCTACTTTTTTTCACCCCTATAAACCCTAAACCCTAAACCTTAAACCCTATAAACCCCATAAACCCCATAAACCCCACACACCCTACAAGCCCCACCTGAAACCCTAAGCCCCCTAATTCGGGTCCCGGAAGGGAAGGAAGACGCTGCAGGAAACCGGCGGACCGCCCTGGGAAAAGGGCACCGCGAAGGCCGACTCGTAGGCCGACGACGAGTTCGCCTCAGAGGATGACCCAACAATAACAGCAATAATATATATGCAAAAACACTATTTAGTTATAATATATTATAATAATAATGACAATAATAATAATAGTAATAGTAATAATAGTAATAATAATAATGATTGATAATAGTTGATGATGATAGTTGATGATAACTATTGATAATGTTACTTAATGATTAATAATCAATAATTAATAGTAAATATCTATAATGATGACTAAAGCTGACTCGCGCTCTTGCAGCCGGGCTTCATCTTTCAATATGAGCTGCAATCCAAGCGGAGCTGCCCGAGTAGAGTTTGCCATTGGCTCTGACTGAAGGTCCTCACAGAGTTTAGACCCAGCACACCATGCAAAGACTCAAATTCGCGGAATCTGGTGCTGTAGCAGCTCATATTATGCAATACCATCTTAATTAACTAGACATAACATGCCCACAATGGCAGCTGTGACAGATGTCCAGGAGTAGCCCAGCATACGCCGTGAGATTCAGCAGCGGCCTCACATTTTCAAGATCACGGCTGAAGAGGCTGTCTTTGTCGCGAATATTGCCTGCAAAAATGCCCTCGAGCTACTATCACGGAACATGTCGCCAGATCTATGCATCTTCTCTTGCTCAGCAAAGTACAACAGTCACAGGTCACAGGACGTACAAGCAGGAAGTACTCAGAAATCAGCCTGAAGGATGCCCGCACGCTGGAGGCACCGCCCTCTTCTAGGTCATGGCCACTGAAGACCATGGCTTCCCCAGAGAAGGACCTCTGTTTCAGGTGACTGCCGGCTAGATCCGGCTAGCCGCTGCTGCGAGACAGTCGCGGATAAGCCGAAAGATAGGACACCATCGGTCGCCCCGGCCCCAGCTACATGGCACTTGACTTGTAATTATACACGATCCTGATTCCCTTTAGAGAGCTGGCCAAAGCCCTCAAACACAGGGGGAAGAGACAGGACCAAACGCGCCTGTTTGGTCATGAGTCATAAAGACATTCATCGGCCGAGAAGCAGGCGTCCAGTGGCCTTGCCACCTCGCTCTGCCATCCAGCCGGGCCAGCCCTTCTCCGCACCCGAGAGTCTCAGCCTGGGCTGAAGGATCTGTGCATCCCTGTGCCTCTGTTAGCGTGCCGCAACGGACCACGCTGAGCCCTGTGCCTTTCTGGAACCTGGAGAAAGGAGCCAAGACTGTGGAGGACACCGTTGCGCAAGACCTGCTCCGCTCGGATCACCTGTCGGGACATGGTTCAATGGTTTTGCTGCTGCTGCAAGAACCGTCCCCAGCCCATCTCTGCCTGGATGCCGTTAACGAAGCTGTGGTGCTCATGCGTCACGACCTGATGGGTGCCAGGAGGGCCGCTCAGGGCAGCATCGCTGAGAAGCCCTCTGAATGAGCCTTGAGCTTACAGGTATCCTTTCCGGCCTCCAGACGTGCACCCTCCATGCTCTGCACTGGATGGCCCGCCTCTTGACGGTCAACTGCCAAGATCTGCCAACTGCAACTCTAGGAGAACAAGTGCCTATGCTCTCTGCACTGGACGGCCCTCCTCGTGACGGCCAACTGCCAAATGCACCTTCGGGCAAAGCTGTGCTTGGGGCTTCTGGGAAAGCTACGCTTGGGGCTTGGATTGGGGTTGGCCTCGCAGATTTCTCGCAGGTCTGGTCCTCAGCTGCTCGCTTCTCTGAGGTTCTACAGCACGAACCCGAATCAAGAACGGCGCCCAAACGCACATAATTGCGGCACTGGGGGCGCTCCAAGAAATCTTCCGGCGAATCGAACGCATCGTCTGTGGGCGCAAAGACCGTCAAGAAACCCGAAACGTTTAGAAACGAAGCCAGGCCAGCTTTCCTGATCACAAGCACAAAGGCCGCATTACAGAAAATGAAAAGGAGTACACCACTGCCGAGCTTCAGCCGAACTTTTCTAGCTTTTATCTTCTCAAGTAATAGCAGAATAGCAGTCGAACGCAATGACGCACCTTCCCTGCACAGCAGCTGTGCGAATCTGCTGGGAAGGCAAGAAGACCCTGCAGCCACTGAGTTAAGTGAAAGAAGTTTGAAGGAGCGACGCAGCAGGGGAGACTTGACTCCGACTGTTGTGATGCCCTCTCTTACTGCGGAATTATTTCGATGGCTCACTGGACTTCTGAGCATGGCGATGTGATGCGAAGATTGACTCGACAGGAGGTGCAAGATAACATGCATCTCGGTGTAGAGCCGATGGACCGATGCTTTACCAGCAGCGATGCCATCCAAGCATTCGAAGGCTTCGCGGCCCTACATGTTAACAAACTGCAGCCCAAAAAGGGCTCTACGGCAATGCCATGCAACGCCCATATAAGGACAGTTCTGAAGTCGGCCATGGGTCCGCAAAGCTGACAGAAAAATCGAAAGGCTCTCGTCTGCTGACACCGCATCCAGCAAAGTTTGCCCGCGAAGCTCAACAAAAGTCAGCAAGACGGCTAAAGCGACCTTGGCTGAGTCACAGCAGAACACAGCAGAACACTCCAAGCGACAACGGCTCCAAGGGGGCAAAAATGTGCCTGCGGGCCGCGGTTCTGACAGCGCGCATGTCACGCAGGCCGCCCAGTAGCATGCAACATCAATTCTAATTTTAAGTTAAATAATCTGCGCAGGGCATTTGAGCCATATGAGCCATTCATGCGCGCAAACGATGACGCATGCTTTGCAGGTTCACGGTCAAAGGCACGGACAGGTGATTGCTGAATCGGCTGGTTCGAAAAGACACTTCTCGGTTTGACAACGAGCCGTAACTGAGCCGCAGTAGGCACCTGTGCAGAGCCATTGGGGTTGCCGTGCAGAAGGGCGTCTGTGGTCGGCTCTGACCCTGTCCAGGCAACACAGTTCAGATCCTGTTAAGATGCTCTTTCAACCTAAGCTCCCGGCGGAAGGTGAAAATGCCGCCTCGTGCGAGACGCTCACAAATCAAATGGCATCGCAGAGGAATGTGCAGGCGTGGTATTGGATTTACATGGATGAACAGTTCTTGCTGGACTGCAGTAGAACATCAAGCTGATCCACGAGGTCTTTCTGCCGCTGCCGTTTCTATCATGGTCTGCCTGTTGCAGCAGCTTGGCCACCTTGATCGATGACGAACTGGGTCTCCTGCGGCTCAGAGTAACACATGACTGTTCACCGCTGAACTCGACGGCAGCAACGGAACTCCGCTCGGCAATAGCAGCAGCAACGTAACGCATCACTTAAGACTGATACAGTAACCTAGCGCATCAATGCACCGTGAACACCGCATCGAGGGATCCCTTCGATAGCAGCATATAGCAGCTACAGAGGCTTTTTCCCCACAGTCCGTCTCAGACGGAGAGCCGTTGGCATCACCTCGCATCTAAGTCAACCCATGTCAACCCGCCCAAGCGGGCAGAGTACAGAAACTGGAGCCTTCGACAATCAGTTAAACACGTTTTGTCCCTCACGTTCGGCCCGCTGCGCTCGATAAACACCCACATCAGGCAGTGTTAGGCGATCTTATCTGTCAATCCAGACGCAAAGCCTATAATTAACTTGCTAGGGCTGTGCTGTGGTGGCTGAGCTCACCGCAGTCACCTTCCTTCTTCACACGCAAGTACTTCCCAGTTGCCGCGGACCTGAGCCACTGGAGTGACAAGCAGCGGAGTGTCTCCGCGGCCCAGTGGGCCCCGGACATGATCCGAACGTTCTCCCCCAGTCTGGCTGGGCTCTCCTCATGGAAGCACAGTGCCCAACCAAAACCTCTCTCTCTTTCTTACCCGCTTCTTCTTCTCTCTTTTGTCAGGCTTCAGGGGGAGTCAAGCCCCGCATGGCATCAAACCCACCCGCTTGTTGCGGACCATTAGGGAGGGGTGGCTAACCAAATTTGGTTCCAGGCTGGCATGAGCTTCACAGGAAAGTACCATGGCTCTCCCTGGGTCCTCCGCCCCGGACATGGAAGACACAACGAACTCAGCAGCTCTTCTGCCAGTCGCCGCCGCCTGTTCGGGAGCTATTGCCGATTGTCGCTGGAAAGGTTTTCAGCTAGAATCTTGCACAGCTCTGCAGCGCCTCTGCCGGAGGCAGGAAGTGTGTCTCTCCGTTTTCCCTGATGCCTAAGTTTCAGAAATCATGTTCCAGCCTAAAGTTTACCATCCTACGTGGTGAGGCTTGGGCAAAGCAGATCTCCTCTGCCGTTCTTGATGTGGACGGCCTGCTTGGCCTGTCAACCGACGGCGGCTTCGCAACAGCTGCCACAGCACACAGCACCCTGAAGCTGCGCTGCCGGGGCTTGCCTCCATCATCATGTCAGCACCCTGCTCACCTGTGGTGGGCTCGAAAGTCCAGAACCTAAGGTCGCGAGTCGCGAATGTCTCTCCGAGATCCCCGAGCCATTATCTGAGCAGGAAACGCATTGGGATCGAAAGGGGTCCCATTGCCATCTGCCACCTCAGAGTTCAATTTCAAGAAACTCGATAACGACTTGGCGACCTCTCAAGGCTCGGGCGCCCGAAGGGCTTTGACCTCAGCTGCTCGACAGGCCAGGGTGGCCGGGCCACAAGTCTGAATCTTGGGCCATACCGAGCCGATGACGCAAGTGACCGCCCTTGAGGCGTGCCCGTACCGTCATCGGAGAACCAAGCTTCACCAAAGGCCTCAAGTTGGAGACCTGGCGACACGCCCTATTTCTATGTCCCTTCCTCGCATTTCCTCGTGTCAGAGCACCTCTGCCAGCTCGACCTCTGTAAGCTGAGCCGCCTGCCAATGTTCGCGGAGTATGCTCGCTTCATGCGAAGCTGCTAATACTGAGGGCTCCACAAAGCGGTCCACGCTGGAAGCTCTCCGCGCGGGCTTCTCGACCAGGGTCTTTGTCACTTTGATCCTGCTACAACAGCTTCGCAACAGCTTCGCAAGCAGACGCAAGGCTGCCAACACTGAGCTGCCGTGCATCTTCTTCTTCTTGCCCATCACGCGAGCCTCGGCTGGGCCAATCCAAGAGAGACAGCATCAAATTCACACATTGGCGAAGAGTACGCCAAAGCCCTGCAAAGCCTTCACGAAAGAAAAGCAACCGCCAAGGGCCTTGCCGCCTTGTGCTGGAAGCTTGCATACCAGCGTGCTATAGCGGACCTTGGCAACAAATTCCATTTGCTTAGGCCCTCAGCCCTCAACCCTTGGACAGAATCTGGGGTCCCCTGCGCGCCCAAGTAGGCAAAAAGGATTAAGGGCAGCAGCAAAAATGATATGTAGCCTGGGAGGCAGGGTCATAGAGCCCCACATGAATAACTCAGCGAGCAAATGAACGCGTGCAGCATGGTGAGGTGAGGTGGTGGTGTGGCGGTGTGGCGACGTCTGGACCCGGCCAGTTCTCGCTTCCTCAAGCAGCCCTCAACATCCGACAAGATACCGGCACAATGCAGGGTTAGCCTTCTCTGCAATTTCGAAACTGTATGAAGGGGCAGGGGCTTCTGGGTCTGGGAATCACTGGGCCTGAGCCTTGCCTTCTTCGTCCGTGCATCACGAACAACCAGGGGGTCTAGCAAAAGAAGCCCTCATAGAGAGAACTGCTCCAAACTGCGAAACTAAGCGAAGACAGGCTAGCTTGGCCGCAGGCGCATGTCCTTCTGTGAATTCGGTTCCTTGCTCGCACGAACATAAGTTGACGCTTTGACCGTCATTATTGTCAGGCGAACATCTGAGCAGGAGACCTCGAACTCCTGCCCTGTAAATTTCAGGAGTTCCACAATGGACTTGGACCTGCAAACATCAGGATACCACCAGAGTCGCAGCGTATCCGATTGCTGGAGGTGTTCATGATGATCTCGCATGGACCAGTCAGCAAGACTCAGCACCGGCTACTGAGTAAATGCGTACGCGCGTTCACAGTTCGGCATGGACAGGGCTATCGACTGAGACGGAGGCTTTTCAAGCACGTCATCCAGTCCATGCCCAAGAATGAAGTGCAAGCAGTTCTGGCGGGACTGGGGCGTGTCCTGGCAACTCGCAACATGTCGAGCCCAGGGAAGTACCAAAAAGTGTCACACATGCCTGCCCACTTATGTCTGCTGCTTGGATGCGCACATCTGGAGAATTCCGCGCCTCCTTGGCAACATACTCCACGACTGTCGTCTTGTAGCCATTCTGCGCACCGGGGCCAAGCTTGTGATAAGTTGTTCAAACACCCCTACCGGGCCCCTCTCCCAAAACGCCGGCAAGCCTAAACACGGTCAAGCCTGAACCAACATACCCGAAGCCCTGCATGGCCTTATCCTCAACGCGTGAGACTGGCTGCATTTCACCTCAAGACCACAGAAAGTGCGAGTGTGCCAAGAGGCATCGAGAGCGATTGCAGGAGATTGCGATAAACAGGGACTTGCCAGAGTAGGGTGAGGGCAACCGGTCGTGTTCTGGACAAAGTTCCGAAAAGTCGGGTTCCTGAGCCGCATCTGCTCATCTTCTTTGGACCTGAGCGGCTCAATGCCCAGAGATGGCTTGCGCAAGTCCTCATTCTCGGCTTCTGTTTGTTCAAAGCGGCGAGACGGTGAACATCATGATGAGCTTGATGTCATTGAACTCAGTTGTCCTGGCAGAGTGCTTCTTCCCGCCCTGCCGTCACCACCTGGAAGACGATGATCTGAGGTGCAAGCACGAAGTCTTTGCAACTGTCGAACTCATAGGCATACTCGATTGGAGATCCAACCTTGCTAAAACCGGTTGCATACAGCGTCGACTAGGCAAGCCCGAAGGAGCTGCAGGCCAAAGCTTCGTCATGAAGCAAGCTGGGAGATCTGAGGTTTCTGCATTAGCTAATTCCGGTGGACAGAGATCCTTGTTCTGAGGCAAATTGCAGAAATCGTCCACCTGGGCACATGTGCAATTGATGCACTTACCAAGCTTCTGTGCGGCTTCGCTGAGAGAAAAGCTCGCTTCGCTGCAGGCTTCTGGCACATGGCCTGCGGTCGACTCACGCACTTGCAGCTGCAGCGCAGGAGCTAAAACAGAAAAAGCTTTAGCGTCAGGTTGAATTCCGAGTCCTACTCTGAGCACATCAGCACCTGGAACAAGCAGAGGCCTCGTTGTCACCAATCAGAACACAATACCTTTGCGCATCATCCCGAGCGATTGGGACTGCTCGCAGCGGGGGCGTCGTTACCCCACCATGACCAGGAACACTTGTACTCACCACCACAGGATTCGTGCCTATACTCGTAGCGAGAAGACTCTGGGCCCCAACCTGACAAGGACGGCCTGTGCTCAGCGTGACACGAGTTCAGCCTCTCTAGTTTGACAAGAGCAGCCTGCACTCACAATAAAAACGCTTTTCCCGTGGCAGTGAATCTTTGCGGTCCTCGTTGTACAGACGACTTAGCCGAGACTTGCCCCACGCTTTTTCCCCAGACGACTCCTTGAAGGCTCTCGACCACAGCCAAAAGGATCAAAAAGACTGCATTGCTGTCCTTTCTCTTCACAGTATCATGGGGACATCCTGCGTTTCTGTGCCATTTCTCTTTGACAAGAACCTAGTAAAGGCATGAAACAGTCACCCATGATCTCCCATGGCCCCTTTAAGCATCCCACCACCTTTCCGGCACTTTTTCTCAAAACCTGGTGGGCTAACCGCGTCTAACCTTGAAGGGCAGACGCGAAGGATCCGATGTATTAAGGGGTTAGGGAAGATGGGGACCCTCGGAAAATCCGAGAGGCGAAGAAATCACGAATGAAACCCCGGAGAACCTATAGTTCCCACAGGGGCCGGGAGCAGAGGAGCCGGATTTCTCCGTAGCTTGCGCCCTCCCTTCTTCTCCGCGTCCGTGCGCACGCGGACCGGGGGGGGGGGGGGTTATGCCACCTACCCCTGAACTCAGCGGGTCTATAGGTTGTTTAAGCCCTGGTCTGTTACGTGGGATGGCCCCCACGTCCGAGTCCTTGATGAAGCGGTCAAGTACGTGTTAAACAACCTTGACGCTTTACCCAGTTTTCAACATTTTGAGATTCGGGGCCATGTTCGAAACCAACAAGCGAATCGTTCCCAGGTCGTTTTCTTTTGGGGGTTCAGGGTGCCCTAAACCTAAACCCCAGTCATGACGTCAAACCTGTCATGGTATGACCTTGCTGCTATAAGGAAACGCTTGTCGCTGTTATGACTTTCCAGTCGCAGCAATCGTATCCTGTGGCTCGCTAGCAAGAACCCAACGGCATAATGTCCGTCCCACTGCCCTGGAGGCAGGCAGTTAACGAGAAGCGTCAGCAGTGTCGTAAGGCACGCCATGGAGAAGCGCAGCAGGTCGGCAACCACCGGTCACGCTTCGGAAGCCATTCGCGTTTCGCCGAGACCGGACCAACGCACAGCACTTGCGGCTTCAGCTCGAAGCAACAAACACGACGTGCAGCGCGGGAGCGATCGATCCGTGCTCCAGGTCCGAATCGAGCAGACAGCAAGTAAACCCATGACCGAAGATACACGAATCTGGGACAGTGACTTTATCGTGCTCGGCTTCTTCACCTGGCTTGCAAGAGCAAGAGATTCGATGCTGGAAGACTGCCGTGCTTCCTTACACAATTACGAGTTCGTTCCCATCCTGCTGGAAGGTCTCGACGCATCGTGACATGGCCTGGCCGCAATGTCTAAACTTCGATTACGACACACTGCCTCATGCACCCACATGCACCCATACTGGTGCAATCGTGTCTTTGGTCTTGCGACAGATGACATGATGGCCGGAACCGGGACGTTGGGGTCAGTGTTAGTTGTCCTCTTGCTCCTGCTGGGTGACACTGTCACTACCACCCCGACCATCGCCGTCACCAAAACCACCACTACGACCACCATGAAGACTGCCAACACCTGCCCGGCCAACTGCGGCACAGCAGTAGCAGCAGTAGTCGGGGCAGCGACAGCAGCAGCCGCCGCTGCTTTATCTTGTTGGTGCTACTGATCTTACTGCTGTTGGGACGATGCGGCATAAAAACCATTGGAGATCTCTTCTGTTGTCTCGATCGGGGGCGCGACGTCGCGACTGTTGAATTACTTTCCGTCGCGGTGACAGGGATGTGCAGATTTACTGGCCTTGTTGAGGTGCGTGAAGTACTCGTAGTGATCCGCCGTGACCGTTGCAAGAGCCTTCTGCTGGTCATAACTCCCACAAGACCGCAACGTGCTGTCAGCAGAACATGGACCATCATGGACCGTTCGTGAACAAGGCGGCTTGCCTCCTGTTGCAGAGTCAGATTGCTGGTAAAGTCGTGTAGCTTCTTGCTGTTCCTGCATGGCGCTTGGACTCTCGCACGTGCATTCGCAGCCGTGCGATCCTTAGAGCCCTTTCGGCCTACGTTACTTTGACAGTGCGGCCAAGCCCCAGATTGGAGTAGCCGGTTCATCAAAACACTTTCAAAAGATACCGTCTTCCCTACGAGACCGGCACTGTCATGGTAAGGCCGAAGCTGTTTGGGTTTTCACCGTGAAAGGCAGACAAAGCCAGACACCCTAGCTCTCTCGCAGAGGCGACTCTTGTTTATCTGCACTGCCGGCTCTATTATGAAGCGAACGCGTTCAAGCTGAAAAGCTGATCATCCGTAGGGCTTGCTGCAGCTGGAACTTATCGCGAAATGAGATACGACATCTGATGTGCCTAGACCTCTGCAGGCAAGCCTGTTGAAGAACGAGATTGCTCAAAACCAAGCAACCTCGAAGGAGGAAATCAGAGGAAGGGCACTCGACGAAGCGGCTACGGAAACATACGAGCAAAGCTCAGAGTCGCATCGTAAGAGCCTCCGCTCCTGTGCGATGTACCACGGGAAATCGCTGCACGCATACGAGCTTAATCTAGGATAAACTTGTACGACCATACTGCACGTGAGCTTGCGAATGTCCAACAGACTTAGAACAAGACTGCCAACAGGCGGCTTGCAGCTGCAGGCTTCGTCGGCATTCGTTTGACCTGCCGCGAGCCTTTCTGTTGCTCATGTAGCAACCCAGCATCAAATTGGCTGTGTCGCCGTGGACTTGAGCAGAGAGTGCAACACCTCTCTGAATGGTGTGCCAGTAGACAACTGTGAGGTGGCATCCGACGAGGGCAAGTGCCTACAGAGGGTGTGGATCTCAAGTCCTTGCTCTGCACTTTAGGCAAAAGCACAGATCCCTACCAATCTTGGTTGGCTGGGGATTTCCTCATGGTTTGCATGAACTGCTGTCTGTCGGGCGTGCACGCCGTGCAGACGGGCGTGGGTGTGGCTCCCGCCGGAATCATAAGTGTCCTCAGTGCTGTCGAATTTGTCGCCGCTCGCAGCAATTCAGAAGCATGTTCTGAGTCATCACCCACGCGAGATCGAATTTGCGAGTCAATAAGGATCAACAAGCAAGCAGGAGGGAAAGGATGCAGCACCCACCCGTGCTACTAGAAGCGATCATAACAACAAGCATAGTGATCATCACACCATGCCTCGACAATGTTAATGATGGTGAGCGTTCGGATGCTGACAAGAATACTTCTGAACGCAATAACCGATATGAGACGCAAAATGACGAGCAGGTAAGCAGGTAGATGGATGGGCAGATGCACATGTAGCTTGCCTTCATGCATGCAGCACATACATACGTACACACATACATACATACATACATACATACATACATACATACATGCATGCATGCATACGTACTTGCATACGTACTTACATACATACATACATACATACATACATGAATACATGAATACATGAATAAATATGTACGCCGTGGCCTACCATTACACAGACACACGCGTACTCACAGATAGATAGCTTTAACTAGCCACTGTAGCTAGCTCGGTGGGCAGGTGGGTAGGTAGGAAGGTAGGTAAGGTAGGTAAGGTA
>CAJNJA010038376.1:4616-17892 GCA_905231915.1 Symbiodinium necroappetens
CTACTGCTACTGCTACAACCACTACCACTACCACTACCACTACCACTACCACTACGACTACTACTGCTACTACTACTACTACCACTACTACTACTACTACTACTACTACTAGTGCTACTGCTACTACTGCTACTGCTACTACTACTACTACTACTACTACTACTCAATACCACTACCACTACCACTAGCACTACCACTACCACTACCACTACCACTACCACTACCACTACCACTACGACTACGACTACGACTACTACTACTACTACTACTACTACTACTACTTACTACAACAACAACAACTACTACTACTACTACTACTACAACTACAACTACTGATACTACTACTACTACTACTACTACTACTACTAGTAGCTGCGTCTGCTCCTCCTGCTCCTGCTCCTGCTCCTGCTGCTGCTCCTGCTGCTGCTACTTCTACTGCCACTTCTACTGCCATTGCCACTGCCATTGCCACTGTTGCTGCTGCTCCTGCTCCTACTCCGGCTCCTGCTGTGCTGCTCCTGCTCTTGCTGCTGCTACTGCTACCGCTACACCTACTGCGACGCTACTGATACCGCTGTGTTACTCTCCCGCTACCAAGGAGCACAGTTGGTGACTTGATAAGCTCATCCTGCTGGGGCGTCAACCAACTGCCATTCGTTGTCAGGCCACTCCTCGCGTCGCCCTGCGCGGAGACCGGAAAGGCTAACGCGAGTTGTCCAAAAGCCAAAGTGATTGGTTTGGATAGGGGTCTAGCCCGGGGTCTACCCGCTCGATTGTCATAGCTTGCCAACAGCTTCTGCTGCAACCACGCTGATGATGAGGAGGATGCTGTTCTAGATCTTTGTGGTGGTGCTGGTGAGACTGAGGATGATAGCGACTCTTATGCTGACGATGGTAATGAGCCCACTGCTGATTGAAGCACTCCTTGCACTGGGGCTCTCCAGGGCAGTTCTCCAAACTAGGGTCCCTCTGAAGGTCCATTTTAAAGGGTGCCTTCTTATCTTTGGGACTTAAAAAGGGTTTAAAGTTTGAAAGGGACGCTCACATAGAGAAATATGCATATCCGTGCCTTTCCTACCATCAGTGGCATACAGGAAATACCGGCTCAAAGCATCCACATGTCTTGCCACTGCCCTCCGACAGAAATGTGTGCATGGAAAGACAACTACCCGAATCCTGGCACTCCTTAAGCCCAGCCCCCTCATCCCTATACCACTAAAGCCTATACCAAAAATCCCAAAGTTTCAAGCCCCTAAAGCCCAAATCCCGAGACCTTGCATCCCTAGAACGGGAAACAAACCCGTAAAGAGAAAACAAACAACAAGCAAAACCCCTAAGGCCGACAAGATGATCCAAAAAGCCTTAAACACACACACGCACACACACACACACACACCCACCCGCGCACACACACACACACACCAACACACACACACACAAACAAACAAACAAACAAACAAACAACAACACGAAATCCTAAACCCTAATGCCTGACGATTGACATCGCGCGAGGTGTGTGGTGCCGGAGGGGGTTTCGAACGGTTTGCAGAAGGGTTACCCCTGAGACAACGTAGAGGGTGTCGGGGCGCCTGCCCAACATGGGCTGGGGGAGCGCAAGCGACGAAAAAGGCCCGTAAAACGAAAACTTAAAGCCTAAAACCCCCGAACCCCAAACCCTAAATTCTAAAGCCTAATTAAACCCTAAGCCCTAAAGCCTAAAAACCCCTAAAGCCTCCAAAAAACCCTCAAAACCCCTATAAACCCTGCAAGTGATCTTGCTGGTAAGTGCCGTCTCAAGAGCAGGTGATCGTAACTCGGCAGAGGGCCTATGGCTATTGAGGGCGGCGAACAGCCCCTGCGGACTTTTGGCACCCCGTTGCCTGCTTGATCCACTGTGACTTCACATACACACAGATTCTGCGTGGGAGTGACGAGTGCTTCGCACTTGCATCCCGGCCACTCGAAATCTCATGAGAATTCTCGATGACTTGTACACACACACACATCTAAATCCTGGACTCGGTTGGGGAAGAGCCTTCTAGAGGTTCCAATCCTTGGGCTTTGCGACGACGAGCAGACCTCATCTTCTCGTCCTCCACTATCCGCCACCTGAAGCCCATCTTGTAAAAGAGCTCGAGTTCTCGACTCCCGGCCTTGGTTAAGGCATTCGCCAACTGAGCTTCACTGTGCACCCACCTGATTTGGACCTTGGTCGACCATTGTGATTCTTTAAGCCCTAACAACTCTATGTTAGCCCTTTTCTCAGCCCCCTTTATGCTCACCACCTCACTCATCATCTTGTCATAGACATTTCTTGAATCAGTGATGACGCATCCTGGGATCCTGGCCACAATCTGGTCCTTAGCCCTGACATTAGTGATTCCGAAAAAAAGTTCAGACCACTGAAACCTCAGAAAGAACATCTCATCCTCACCATTGACCGCCGCCTGCGTTTCAGCGGCACCTGGGCTCCTACAAGCACGGTCTATCTTGTGAGATCCCCAGCCCACAGGACTGATGGCAGTGACTTCTCCTTGCATGAGGGTTTGCGGGGCCAAACCTAGAAAGTAGCCTTGGGTGCTTCCTCCATCCACTCTGTTTTGACTGGCAGCACCTACCCAAACGTACACCCCTAAAGGTTCCGACGGAGGAAAACCATGGATCTTCAGCCGATAGTCTTTTCGATCTTTTGTCCATTGCACAAGCTGGTTCACACGAACGATGGTGGCAACGGTGCTGCAGTTAACTTCAGAAAGAAGGAGTCCGACTTCTGCTGCCACGTGAGGGGCGGTTTGTTGAGCGTGCCAGCTCAGAGCTCCTAAGGAAGCCCTGAGCTTTGTTTTCTCCCAGGGGGTCGTTGGCTCCTGAGATTCTTTTCGACGGCTACTGTTCAAAGGGACATCGGGGATGTCCGCGACATACCTCTCCTGAGACAGCTCGAATCCATCTGACACCCTCTTAATCTGAACTCCGCACTGAACGAAATCATCAGTATCCCAATCACCCCACTTGAAGCGCGCTTTGATTTTAGCGAGGATCTCCTGCCAGCCATGATCACTGGCTGAGCCGGTAAACAGAAAATCGTCCACGTGCCCAGCTATAATGCCTCGAAGCTCTCCTCCTACACGGTATGTCCAACAACAGGCATCGGACCAGGTTCGTGTTAGGCCAATTTCTTCCATGAACTCGGCCACTGTTCTATACCACTCCAGTGGCGCGTCCACGAGGCCGTAGCAAGCTCTCTTGAGCTTGGTGATGGCTCCAGATTGGAGCCCCATGGCATGACATATTTCATCTGTGGGAATGCAATACAACGTGTCAGGATAGCTTCGGCTTTGAAGGAATGCTCCAGTCACATCCCCTTGATGGATACTCCATTGTCTACTGGCTGCCACCTGCAATAAAAGCTGCCGTGTCTGCCTCGTCATGACTCTGGCAGCAGTTTCCCGCTGGGCGTAGCTGGGGTCTTGATACCCCAGCAAGACTGCCCTGGCCTTGGCCTTCCGGCTGCCATCTTCTTTCACCTTCCAGGTGAGCAGCCACCTCATATTGACTGCTTGGTCACGGGATGGCTTCAAGTGTTCAGGAAGTGCTTCGAAAGCCTCGGCCGCAACAAAGTTGCGAACCTCGGCCTCCTTGGCCTCCCGGAAAGCGGCCCGCTCTGACTCACTCAGGTGCTTCTCATGCACTTCCACCGCGCGGCGTCGTAGAGCTCCTGTAAAATATGTTCGCAGATCGTGGGTTGCCCTGCGCAGGGCCGTAGCTTCTTGTGGCAGAGCCACCTCCACTTCTACTGCTGCAGATTGCTCTGCCCAGAAACTGGTGTCCTGACTGCTCCAGGATGCCTCAGCTACCGTGTTGTACCATGCCTCGCCTCGTGCGGGATGTCCCCTTGGTGTCTGGCTTGTCATCCTCCGGCCTGGTCGTGAGGGTTGAGAAGGCGTCGCATCCTCGTCGTTGTCCAGTTCCATCTCTTGGTCCTCGGTTTGTGGGAGGGGTCGTTTACCCCGTAGCCGAAACCGCTGAGGTGGTACTTCCTGCTCTGGGTCTTGAGCCCGCTGCCACTCAGTGAGAGGTGGCCTCTCTTGTGATGCATCCTCGTACTGGTTGCCACCGATCTCGTCAGCGACCTTCTCGAAGGTCCAGGGTGTAGCATCGCCGGTGTGTTCACCGGCGAGTGCCTCGAGTAGCTCCTCTCGTTCTGATGCACGTCGTAGTTGCTCTGGGCAACACTTCACCAAATTCCGGCCTCTCACGCACCATACCGCGCTGCCTGGGTACAGGCAGCCTTGGGCAGCGCGGCGTTGTTCGGTCGCGAGGATGCGTGCTGGTCCCAGGAAATAGCCATGTTTGCTACCAGGATGCTTGCGGCTCTGGCCTGAAACCTGACTTCTCCAATAATAAACAAGCTCTCCAGGCTGGTAATCAAAAACAGGTCTTGTTCGAGAGTTCATGGCCCTGGAGATCCGTTGAGAGGCCTGCCAATCAGCCAAAGCCTTTTCGGCCGATGCCCGGCGATGAGCCTGGAGTCTCAGGTCTTCCGTTGCTGATTCAGTGATCATCTCCTCGGGTACTCGATCTGAAGTTCCAATAATTCTGCCTGTGGAGTCCGGGCTTTGTCCAAAGACGTGTTGCATAGGCGAGAATCCCCGGACTTGTTCTCGGCTGTTGAAAGTTTGTACAGCTACTGCTAGCACCAGCTCCGCAGGAATGTCAGCATCGGTTTCGGCCAACTTGGTCATGATGGTCTTAAGTCCCTGAACTGCCTGCTCACAAACTCCCAATTGCCAATGAGCATCAGCCGGAATGTTCTCCAAATAAATCCCATTGCGCTCACAGAAAGAAACTACAGCTTCACTCCGGAAGGCTCCGGCAGGGTCGAGCCTCAATGTTCTGGGAAGCCCGAAGTATTGGCTCCACCCTTCGCGAAGATAGTGAAGGCATGTGGCAGCGTTTGGCTGTTGCTTGGAACCCTGGGTCACGAACCTGGCCACTCGAAACCTGGATCCTTCGTCAACTATGAGCATAAACTGGTGACTGACATGGTCCCTGGGATCTTGCCAGTGTCCTATATCAGCAGCGATAGTGTGGAACCGTGGGGGAAGAACTTCCAAGGATGACAGATGGCGTGGGGTAATTCGCTGTTTCTCCGCACAAATGGATCACTTGAACTGCTTAGCCAGCTCCAGAACCTCTGGTTTGGCTTTCCTTCGCTTGAGAGCTTCAATGAGGTGTCGGGTGCTTCCATGTCCCGTTGCGGCGTGAAGCAAGTAGAGTTGACGTCTGATTCGTTCCTTTTCGGCTTCGGAGGTGGTGTGCTTACTTGGGGTGACTTGTTCGTTCACATGAGCGGCTTGTGCTTCCGTGGCCTGTTGGGGAGGAGGATTGACGAAACCCAATTTCTGAAGAAAACCCTGATCCTCCGAATTCAAATGCTCAAAACCACGGCAAGAAAACCCTGAAAGAACCCACCTGTTCCCTGTCCAAGCTTCGGGTCCGTGCCACTGCTTCGGACCGAAGCTGCAGACCGTGTGGTGGATGTCATGGTACCGGCCCGCCATGCGTTGCCCGGAAGGCAACACCTTGTAGTCCGGTTTCTGACTCTGTTCGGTGGCGTCATTGGCCACCCATAGTCTACCTTTGGTGTACCTACCTAGCCCTATCGCCACATTGTGACACGAAGCTTCATTATGGATGTCTCGGTGCACCGGATGCTTCGCATTACAACTCAACATCAGAGCATTGCAATGGAGAGGTTTACCGTAGTGATGTTCCAGATAGGCTCGCAAGTACCTAGTCACCTGAGGAAACTGGCGAGTCTTGTTCGTGACCCCATAGTGATTACCATAAGCATAGGTTCCAAGGATCATGTACTGCTTGACTCCTACATCTACCATGCGGCGTCCTCGGCTTCCGGATGGGGCGGGCAGGAGTTCAACTAGTTGCTCGCAATTGACATGCTGAAAGTCCTGACGCTTCAAAAGTTGTTGGGCAAGGGCTTCGACTCGCTGAATCACTCCAAATCGGCTTGCTTCATCTACATGACTCACAATGGCCTCCAGGTCAGCTAGATCTTCAAACCCCTGGGTTTCAGGATCACTCTCCCTTCCCGTATTTTGCAAGGGAGGTCTGCCTAGGGTTTCCCAGCAGCAAACTGGTCCAGTGGTGGTTTGGCAGCTTTGGCTTGTGAGGGGTTGTGGCATGTTTTGGGGTCCTGAGAGCTCTTCGCTTTGGGCCTCCAGGCTTACAGCTTGGCTGAGGCAGCAGTGACACTTCCTACCTTTGTCAACCCTTGGAACCTCCTCACAAACACAAACCGACCCTTCTCCGAAACTGGACAACAAGACACTTTGACCCTGGCACTCACCTTGAAGCGCGCTGGCGTTAAGCTCTTGAAGCAAAGCTTGGGTAGCCCTACGGACCAACTCTTTGGGGTACTTCAGGTTTTGGGCCGTTTGCTGACCAGTGCATCGATCATGCTTGTAGTTCCTAGAACACCTACAGGGAAGCTCTAGTAGCTGCGCCAGTCGACTCTGGGTCGTCATGATTTTCCCGCCGTTCTGCATCAACGGGCTACTGTCGTTCCTCCGGAGGCCTACTCTACATCCCTTCACCGTAGCCTGAAACAACCCGTACCGTTCCCTAAGGCGATGAAGAAAAGGCAACCTCCATGCCTGGCACCTCTCGGGCATTTCCCATGTCACATGAATCCCTGATTGCACACAGTGATGGAGGACGCTAGCGGCTCCAGCATAAATCCGTAGCGCCTCTTGGCGTTTCCTACGCAAGTTGGTTTCATCCTGAGCGGTGCCTGGGCTGAGATTCTGGAGGGGAGAAAAAGGGCCACTTGGAGGCGACAGCCACACATGACGTGGCTGCAACCCATCAATCTGCTGAAGAATCATCTGAACCCCAGCATCAGTAGCCAGGTCGCAAGCGTTCCACTGACTACATCGAACCGCTGACTGAGGATCCGACAGAGTGGCTTTAATGGTTTCCGTCAGTTCACTCTGAGGGCTGCACGCAACTTCCATCAACACCGGTCTCTGGCTAGTTACCAACCCTCAAACAACTTGGGAACCACCGACCAAGACTCCTGTTCTAAGCTAGTGGCTTGCCTTCTACTCAACTGTTTGCTAAGCTGTTGCGAGGCACTTTCGGGCTTACCTTGGGGATCCTCAGTATCTGACGTTGCCTCAGTGGGGTGACTCAGGCATTCTTGGCGGCCTTGGTGGGCTCCTGGCTGCTGGTAGCCGAGGTCGTCTGGCTGTCCTGTCGCAGCTCCTTGACCTCGTTCTTCAACTCGGCAACCTGCTCCATCAAGGCCTGGAGGACATTGGTCTCGGCCGTGGTCTCCTGGATCTGACTCTTCTTGCGGCCCCTCTTGAGCGTGTCGGTCTCCTTGGGTGTCGGTGGCTTCAACTCCATCTCGTCCTGGTGGGCCAACCACTTGGCAAAGCGGCTGAGGCGGGGATCGCATTGGTTGCCCGGCTCCTTGGCAGTGTTGCGTACCCAATTGCAGTAGCCTGGATCTGTGGTCCACACCTCGGCATAGCTCTTGGTACTGTGTTTGCCGAAGCCCAGCTGATCGCTGTCGTGGGCTTCCACCACATCGTAAATGCGACGGATGGCTGCCATCTTGATGCGGTCGATCGTGTAGCTGTCCATGTTCGAAATCCGGAGCTCGTTGGTCACAAACTCCAGCAGCACACTCTTGCGCCGAGAAGCCTGGTTGAGCTTGGTCACCATCTCTTGGAAGGGTGACTTCCCTTTGCTGGCCTTGGGCTTGATCTTCTCGGCCATGTCCTGGCCCGTGATTTGCTCCAATCGTAGCTGCATCTCGATCTTGGTCCACCCCCGGGGCGCTTCCACACCCAGTTTGGCCAAGGCTTCCACCAGCTCCTCGCGATTCATGTCCGACATGGCAAGCGACTCGGGGAAGCGGTGTGAAAGGATCACGAAGAGGTTCTTTGGGTGCTGGAGGCTGCGAAGTGGAAGTGTTCTCGATCAGCTCACTCGGCCCCTCTGGCACAATCTCACAACCTACGTCCATGGATTTAGATCTATCAACATCCACTAAATCAGTGATGTCTTCATCCCTAGAATTCTCATGAGGTCTCGCTGGCCTCTCTGAGACCCCGGAACCGCGAGAAATCGCGGTGTGCACTAACACATCTGGTTCTACTCTCTGGTCCTCCCTTTTGTCGCCAGATCTCGACTCAGGGAGGAGTTGTCCCTACTCCTCCTTGGGAGCGTTGCTCAAAAATGTGGACAAGCTGGGAACTTCGACATGTGCATCCTCGGCCTTCTCGAAGAGGTCCTTGGTCAATGGAAGTAGTTGATGGCCGCTGGACGATCGGCCCAGGCGGATCACTTTCTTGGCATTCAAACCCCGGAGTACCATCAAGTCCTCGGAAAAGTCCACTACCGCCTTGAGGTTCCGGAGGGCCTCAATGGAGAGGAGGATGGGGCCTTGGCCACGGTCCAAGGCATGGACTCTCAGGTGGCCTGCGCGGCCGCCTGCTGAGATAGGCACCTAGACAAACACACATCTTCCGTTGAATTCCCAAATCCAAACCTGGGCTGGTCTTGGGTGTCCACCACGAAGTTGGTCTCGGATGAGAGTCGCATGACTTGCTCCAAAGCATAGACGGAGCCCAATGACTTAGTGGCCCCGCAGTCGATGATACAGTTCCCTTGGGCGATGGCCTCGGCGGTGCTTGGCAGCTCCTGGGACTCGGCGATGAGGCTAGCTTCATCACAGTAGCACACGAATGGTGCTTGGGCGGTTGGATTGCTCTTGGCCTTGGGCTTCTCCGCGGGGCACACGGCTGCTCGATGACCGAGGGCGCCGCAACGAAGGCAGGTGATCTGCGAATCATCCCGGTGAGCTCCTCCAGCTGCTGAGCCAGAGCTGGAGCCCCTGAAGTATTTTCGATTCAATCGCACCTCCTTCTGCTTTTCTCGCGCCATCTTCAGTGTGCGCTTCGAGCCCTGATAGGCGACCCAGGCGGTCTCCACCTCCTGTGTAGCCTCTGCCCACAAGGCCTGGCCTTCCTCATCCAGATCCGGAGGATCCATTGTCACTTCCTCCGCGATCTCCTCATCGTCGTAGTCGTCCTGTGCTTCGCCCCACATCCCATGATACTTGCGACTTGCGTCTCGCCGACGCGTCTCTGACTCTGGGAATTGCGTCCGCAGTTCCTGCGCCACCCGTTGGAGGCGCATGTCACTCTGCACCGCTGTCAACACCATGTTTCTCTCGTTGGCATCTAACTGGGCATCCTGTAACAGCATCCATGCTTGCACAAACTCAGGCACCAGATCGGGAAGGACTGCCGGGGCCTGAGGTGATGTGACTCCCACGACCACCCATAGTCCCATCCCCAACTCCAGGAAGACCAACCCCACGTAGATTCACCCTGGCCATGGCTTGTTGTGCACGGATGTAAACTTCGCACTTCCGGGTGATGTATTCGGCCATGCTTTCGCCCGTCTTACGACGGGAACCACGGAAGTACTTCGACATCAAATCTGTTAATTCAGGAATTTGAGGCTTGCCCAAACATCTGCCCAGATGTTCCAGGAGTCTCTCGACTCCCCCAGCAAAGGAGAGCCATTCCGGCCGTTGTCCGATCACTAGCCGCTTCGCGGCTCCGGTTAGTTCAGCTTGCAGACGAGGACCACATAGATAGCGCTTCTGGTACTGTGTAGTCTGTTCAAAAAGCCTTGCTGCTTCAGCATAGCTCTGAAAGCTCTCGCCTGAGCCGTCCCAGATCGGTACTCCTTCTTTGGAGCGGGGAAAGGCTCCTCCTGTCTCTTCACTTGTGTTCTGCGCAGGGCTCATAGCGCTGCGCAGCCTGAAATGAGGTCCCTGGATATTGTGAGCCCGTAGGCTCCGCTACCATGCAAGTGATCTTGCTGGTAAGTGCCGTCTCAAGAGCAGGTGATCGTAACTCGGCAGAGGGCCTATGGCTATTGAGGGCGGCGAACAGCCCCTGCGGACTTTTGGCACCCCGTTGCCTGCTTGATCCACTGTGACTTCACATACACACAGATTCTGCGTGGGAGTGACGAGTGCTTCGCACTTGCAAACCCTAAAGCCTAAAAGCCCTAAAAGCCCTAAAAACCAAAAAGCCAAAAGCCCTAAAAAACCCTAAAGCCGAAAAAACCCAAGCTCTTCAGCTTTGCTTCGAGGTGCCATCGGTCGCGCCGGCCTGGCAGTGATCCGGGGCACCAGCAGCGCTGTAGAGACCACGGCCAAGAAAAAGAAGACTCCCTTTTTTGGAGGGTTGATAGGGTTTATCTCCCTCTTTTGAGGGCTTTTAGGGTTTATCTCCCTTTCTGATGGTTTCCAGATTTTTGGTTTCAGGGTTCTGAGGCTTGAGGGTTCAGGGGTTCAGAGTGTAAGCGAGGATCAGGATGGGACGTGCAGGGCCTTAGTTCTGAATTGCACATAGTCCAATGTAGCTCCCATTCCAGACATGATCCGCCACCGCCCTCAAAACCCTTGCAAGACCCTGTAAACTCCTAAAGGCCATGTCAAGCCCATTCTTTCCTTTGTTGAAAGCACCTACCTAAACCCGCAACATCAAACTGAAGTGCCAGTCCCGTGTACTCCTTTTCCCTTCTCAGCCCACCAGGGATCCTCCTAAAGGCGAGGTTAGAACAGATCTATGGCCTTCTCTGCCTCTAAGCCTATGCCTGCTTTCCCCGAAACAGCTTTGGCGGAACAGGTTTTGCCCAAAGCTCCTGCGAGCAATGTTACCGTCAAAGTTCAGGGTACCAAGCGCGCAGAAACCCCCAAACCCACTTCACTTTGCTGCAGGGGCCGCCCCTTGTGGTGTGGCAGACGAGAGTTTGGGGGGATTCCGAGCTACGGTGCAACCCAGAGATGCTGAGGCCGAAACGTTGCACCCAGCGCCTCGATTTCTGATGCGTTCTAGGTCGTTGTTTTTGCGATTGGGAATCAGCTCTATTCCCGCAAATGAGAGGCTTTTGAAGTTCTGCCCCAAGGTTTCCACCTCCAGCCTCATCGCCTTCATCCCGTGCAAAAAGGTGAGGCAAGGTCAGGTTTGCTTTCCATCGGTACTTTGATGACTGCAGTATAGATTGCCGAAGAAACCACGTCAGTCACATGACTTCCCCCAGTAGGGTTCAGGGTTTACGGAATCGCTCCGGCAGAGCCATTTCCTATGGCTCAAAGTCCACATGAGTTGGCATCCGGGCCAACTCCCCTTCCAACGTAGCCTCTTGGCAGCACCAACTAAGTGTATATGCTAGTATGCGCGACAGTAATAAGAGACTACTATACTACTACTACTACTACTACTACTACTACTAATGACAATAATAATAATAAATATATATATATATGTATGCATGTATGTATGTATGCATGCATGCATGCATGCATGTATGTATGTATGTATGTATGTATGTATGTATATGCACAAACCCATTTTATTCAGCTGATAAAACTGGGTCTTGCAATCCACGACCACAAGTGCAAAGAGCCACCGTGACAGCTGTGACTCCTGTGATTCACTAGAAGTTGGCCCTGTGTGGTTATAACCATAGCTATAGTTCGTTACCATTGCCATCACAGCAGCTGCTGCCACCGCCAGCACCACCACCAGAACCACCACATACCACGACCATCACAACCGCAACCGCCACCACCTTAGCAGTTACCACAACCACCGCCACCCGAAACGGCAACAGCAGCAGCCGCCAGCAGCAAAAGCAACAGCCGAACCCAGGAGGACAACAGCAGCAACAGCGGATTATCATGATGCTAATGATGATGACGACGATGATGATGTTGATGATTGTGCGACTACACCGATCAAGCTGCACTACACTGTCCCAGCTGCCGCTCTAGCTCCGCAGATCTCCATACCCGAATCCCATTGTCGGCTGTTGCTCCGGATCGGGCCCTGAATTCTCAACACCATGCCCTGCTCTTGGGCAAGCCCTTGCGAGGCCAATGAAGTGGAGTCTTGCCAACATGATAGGCTGGATCTGGTGGTTCGGGGTCCTCAATGGGTGATGAAGATACTGCTATCGGGCTGTGTGGGGATCCCAAAAGGTCCTGAGATCCATAATTGTCAGAGATGAGCAGTGGGTTTAGGGGTTTCGGGATGTACTTTACATTCAGGGTGTTTCGGGCTTGCGGATTTGGGGTTTAGGGTTTGCTGGCTCCAGGGGGTAGCATGTGCTGATCTTTTCTGGGGTGTTCAGAGATCGGTGGTCCAGGCTCTGTGTAGGGTCCTTACATGAACCTCCGCGACCCTCCGCTGTGCAGTTTTTGTTTCCAAGTCCGGATACAATCCCTGCATTTTGAGCCCGAAAGCCCTGAACTCACACCCGCTAAACTCTGAGCAGGATTGGGTGTACCGGGCGTCGAAGCTTTGATCTGATATTTGTGTATGTACTCACCGTGGAATCGCTGTCTCCCATCAATGTAGTCACCGTTTTGAGCCAGCCGGTTTTGTGTTTAGGGTTCTACCCACATATTATACACTTTGGCATGAATATACCTATGCACAGAGTATTTTATGGCCAAAGTATGTACTGTTATATGGGTACAGGGACCCTTAGGGAAATATAAGCCGAAGGCAACTGCACAAACGAAGCATAACGGAAGTTGTAGTTATTTGCCAAAGGCTTTGATTTCTGGAGTGGTGGTATTCTGATGCATAATCCCCAAGACGCTATGCCTGAGCCCGATCTCGAATTATCAAAGCCCTGATAGCCTGGGCGTGATCGTGGGTGTTATGAAGTGGTTGCGTATGGTCCAGAACCCCACCAGCCCACCAGCCATTCCCTAAACATAACTTTGGGGTTTGCATCACTTTTTTATGTTCTTCGGGTTCCTTACCTTACTTTACTTGCGGGCGAACATACCCCCAAGCCCCATCCTAATATACTCCCCAAAGCCTATTCTAGTGTACCCCGAAACCGAAACCTTAATATGATCAATACGGCCCCCCTGTGGAGACCCTGTGAGTCCCATGCCGCAGTTCTGGGCAGCATCCTGCAAACGTCAGCTCTGAAGTTTTTGACCAAGGAGGCAGCGAGCGTTTTTTTTTTTTTTTGGGGGGGGGGGATCGGGGTGGGGTTGAGAGCTTAATTTAGGGTTGAATTAGGATTTAATCTAGGGTTCAGTTAATTCAGGGTTTAGCAAATCAGGGTAGGGTTTACGGCATCGGCAACTTATGCACCAAGTGTTTGGAGTACAGCATTCTCTATCTCTGTGTGTGTGTATTTGTGT
>CAJNJA010038376.1:17949-28448 GCA_905231915.1 Symbiodinium necroappetens
GTATGTACGTATGTATGTATGCATGCCTGCAAGACACTCGTTTTGCGTTCCCCTCCCTCCCTGCCAGCGTCATCCACGTGCAAGCTCCAGGCCCCCCAGCTGTGCAAAATGGTTTTTATAACGTGCATGTAGAATGGTATTCCCTCCCTTCCTGCTCCGGTTCGAAAGTTCACGGCAGGGGAACAGGAAAGCGAGCCCATTTGATTGACAGAGGCTTGATCCGAGCCTTTGTTAATAACGGGATACAAACGCAGGAAGGGAGGTGAACACGATAGTGAGGCCATTTCGTTTAAGTATGCTCGTGTTGGCCCCCTTCCGCTTTGGACAGGGGCACGGAGGTTAAACCTCTGAAAAAGCCTCACAAGTGCAAGTCAGCTGCCCTGTGCATCATTTGGCCCACTGCAGCTGTCCCAGGTGTTTCTCTTGCTTTCTATTTGCAAGACCTCTCTATACAGTACAGTCTCTGAATATTTGCTCTCATGCCACGAAGATAGACTAAACGTCTGGCATGTTAGTAGGAGCGGGCTGGGCGCTAAGAGTATTGAGCTTCCCCTTGGAGTTTATGTTGGCTGCTTGCATGTCCTTCATGTATTGCGACAACATACAGGGGCAACTTCCAGTACACACAACGATGTGCAACAACAGCACACAGACACGTAGTAAAATCACAACCACACAGTTTCTGTTTTCCAACGGTTAGAGTTACAGACATGCCAACATTGGACATGTGGCCGTGTGGCCGACCGATCCCGGGCTTGTTTCGGTCCAGGTAGAACTTGACAGCGTTCGCCGTGGGTTTGCTAATGTTTCTTGTTTTCATTACGCTTGGAATCTAAGGTAATCGCGAAGGTTTGGAGTGTAGAGGTGGTTGTAAGTGGGGTACTTGAGTTGGATTGGCAATGCCCTGATGTATGTAGGCACGGGACTGACAAGCCGCAATCCAAGTACCCATGCCAAGCATCATATCCTAGGTAGTACTAGGGAGACCCCTTAAAGGGGACCCTTCTGAACCCTACTTCTGGCTCTCTAAAAGGAGACCTTGTTGAGAGGGTCTATATCCCCAAGGGTCCCCCCAATCCTAACTCCCACCATAAACTCTATGAAACAGCCCCAAATATAAAGTCTTGTACATTCACTGTACGCTGAGACACTGGACTGCCGTCATCGCAACCGCACCTTCTAGTAACATAGGCGTCTTTGTACACTCAGAATAGGATTCCTGTAAGAGCCCTCTAACTAAAGGGTTCTATACAGATTGTCATAAGGGCTCCTCTAGTTTTTTTTTTGTTATGCGGGGGCCTTAAGATATCCAACAGTCTTTAGGGGTACAGTGACTTGAGAGTTTGTGATTAAGTAAACATGTTGTTAAGTATGCAGATCCCTACAGCACATCTCTTACCATGCAGGGAGATGAACCGGCCAGAGCCCAAGTCAGGCCTGCGGTAATGAAGAGGCTCTGGGCGGACCCTTTCAGATTTCAGTCTGGCTCCTTTTTGTGCTTCCGTCATTGATCAGTTGCTCTTGCTTGCACTGGTCAGGGTACCACCCAGCTACAGACCATACATGCCTTGACTGCAAACCGGAGGAAGGCATATTTTAGGGTGTAGGGTTCTTCAACTTCTGAGGCATGCAAAGATCGCATGCGTGGTGGCTTCAGCAACAACATCATGCGACATCACTGTGGCCGGCTGGGATCAAAACGCAGAAAGACGTTCTGGTTTTGTTTGTGGCTCCTGCTGGATCCGACATGATGAGATTTTGTGTTACAAGGGTGTTTTTGGCATCGGTTTCTTCATTCGGCAATTATGTTGTTGTCAAATCGATGGGGATAGACGCATTCGTGATCGGTCAATATCCTTAGGAGGCTGGCATACTTTCGTATATCTGAGGGCAACTCGACAGCAATCTAGCATTAATCAGACAGACGTTCCACATCTTCGAGACTGAATGCAGACATCGGGAACTCAGCGTTCCACCGGAGAGAGTGGAACGCTCTAGCCCCAGACAAAAAACTGCTGTCCTTCGAGCCCGACATCCCCAATTTCACGAGCTGTAACGTATAGACGAACTACTGGTACCTATAGTCTCCATTGTAGTTCCTTTTTGGGGGCTACCTCTTAAGGATCCTGAGTATAAAATTTGTTAAACCAAACAAAGGAACTACAATGGAGACTACAGGTATACAGGGGCTGCTACTGGAGACCTCAGGCTCTGTCAATTTCATCGAAAGTTGCGAAAAAGCGAAAACGGCAACCATGCAGGACTGTTGCTTTATATAGGTGCCTTACGAAATAAGTAAATCGGGCTTGGGGGTATCTATTGCACTTGTGGGGGTATGTAGTACACTATAACTCGCTAAGGCCTATAACACAGGAAGAACAAGGATGTAATTGATGTAATTATGAGATGTTTCTGCACCTAATTTACATGTAAGGAACCCCATGCAACCATGTGGGCATACTACTTCAGGCTCCTAAACTAAGAAATCCACTGCCCTACCGTTGATGATAGAAATCCTGCATTACCCATGATAAGGACTATGCCATAATTCCCATAGTTTAGGGCCCTTTAGGGCAATGCAGGATTTAACCCTAAACCCTAAACCCCTAAACCCTAAACCCCCAATTTATATCATCGACCGTAGTGCTTCGCAGGCGGAAACCTAAGCTCCTTCAGCAACGATCTCACGGATGCTGCAGAGAGCTGCGAGGCGGCTCAGAAAGAGTCCTTCTAAATCGAAAGTAGGGTCCTTTTAGGGTCCCCTTTTAGGGTATAAGGGATCTATTGGGGTTTCTATAAGGGTTTCTATGAGGGAGCTATTAAGGGCTTCTTCTAATCTAACCCTAGGGGTCCATGTACCCAAATAGTGTAGTCCCTATATAGGTACTTTGGGGCCAAAGTATATACTATTTGGGTACATGGACCCTTAGGGTAAGGGCTTGGAGTTGGAGAAGTAATTTACTATTCCCTTATAGTCCCTGTGTCTTGGTGGCTCTTGGGTACTTGTTATCTGTCAGCTTTGGTCCTTGAGGAGAGAGGTCACGTGGGAATACTGTAGCAGTTGTGTTTTACTAAGTCAAACTGAGCACACGAAAGCAACTGTTTGCGCAAGCGTTCACCGACAACGGCGACAAAAGCACCGCCGGAGCAAGTCACCGGTGCCGAAACTGATCCCGGCTTTGCAAAGGTCTAGCATCTTGGTGCCACAATGTCCAGTGTTTGGGTTATCTGTTCCATGTGATCGCACTCCAGTGCTGCAGGGCACTGTAGGGTATATCCGGCATATAGGCATCATTCTCGCATTGTTCTGGGTTGGGTGGTTTCTTCTCTTGCCGACCTCGTGCTTGCTAGGCGAGAGAAAAGGTTACATAATCACGAGATCCGAATTGAAATGCCGGAATCGATGCTGGATTCCGAGGCTCCTGATATTGTGTCCTTTGTAGCCTCTGGAATCAGGAAGCCGAAGTTGAGACCATATGTAATGCTATGGAATGAAACTTTTGTAATGTATGACAAAGAGCTGAAACATAATTGCATGTAGTGTACTGTGCATGCATGCATGCATGCATGCGCGTATATATGCACAATGTACATGATGTATGTACATGATGTATGCGTGTATGCATGAGCATGCATATACAGATATACATATCTATCTATCTATCTATCTATATAGATGTGTGTCTGTGTAAGCACGTCCGTGCATCTATGTCTAAGTACGTGTCTATATGTGTTTGTGCGTGGCTGTATATGCATGCATTGAGGCCGAATGCAGTATGAGAGGCTTTCCAATGCTGTAGTCGCACCATAAGTCTCATAGGTTAGCCAAAGTTGCAAAGTTACAGAAGCCTCCACCAGTACAAGGTCCCAAAGGAAAAGGATCCTTCCTATAAAGGTCCTTTCCGGCTCCCTGAAGCCCCTACAGAAGAGACCCCCTAGCTGTAGAAAGCCACCCCGAAAATCCCACGATTCGGCGAGTAGGCCGCAACGACACCCTTCCTCCAGCGCTCGCTCGCCAACAAGATGTCGCGAGCTCGACTCACTAAGTACTGAATCACTGAACCCTGAAGCCGAACGCCTAAACCCAGTAGTACCATTATAGTACCTTTATCGTATCCGTACTGTAACCCTTATGGAACCATTCATCGGAATCGTAGCCGCAATGAACTATGCAGGAGATCAACAGCAGCTCCAGGGATGACAAAAACTAAGAGCGTAATGTCAACAGCAGCAACATGTGTTGCTTCTTTTTGTTATATGTTTGTTTGCGTTTGTTCTTGTTTTTTGTTTACATTGGTGTCGTTGATGCTGCTGCTGCTGCTGCTGCTGCTGTTGCCGTTGCCATTGTTGTTCTGTGTGTTTAGCCGCTGTCGTTGTTCTTGTTTTGTTGTTTTGCTCGTGCTTCGGTGTTGGCGTTGTTTGCTTTGTTGTTGATGATGTTGTGCTGTGCTGCTGCTACTCGTGCTGCTCCTGTTGTTGTTCGATCGCAGGCCACGATCGTGGCTGATGCTATTGTTACTGGTCGTTGCAGAGGCGGCGGTGGTTGCCACCCCAAAGTTGGTCCCTGGGCCATGCTTTATCGCCACCACGACCACCGCCAAAATCCTGCAGCATCTTTTGTTCCCTGAAAGCAACGCTTTCAGTATCCGAAGTAAGTCTTATACAGCCATCATCTTCATCATCATCATCGCCTCGTCATGTCGTCATCACTGGCCGCAACAGCAGCACCAGTTTTATCATCGGCATGACCATGGCCATCGTTGCCGTCATCCTCATCTTAGGCAAGCCACCATTAACATCACCGTCACAGGCATCATCGTCTTCAGCATCAGCATCGGTGGCACCAGCATCTCCGTCGTCACCATCACTACTGTCATATTGAAATTTCACGGCTTGGTTTGTGATTCGTGCGGCCTGGTGTATGTCCGGGTCCAAAACACAGGGATCACACAACAGTAGTAGGAACTAGTAGGAACTGATCACTCTAGTACAAATAACTATATAGGAACGCGTGTGTATGTGTAAAGTTACACAGAGAGAGAGAGAGATATTATATATATATATATATACATACATATATATATATATATATACGCAACATAGGGTGAGACCGTTCTCTCGGAGCCCCATGGGCCGCAAAGCTCGCCACGCGGCACCAAAGCCGAAACCCAAAACTGCGCCTCCCAAACGGCGAGGCCATGTCTTAGCGGGCCGGGGGTTGAGGGTAATACTTACCTATACTATTTTGGGGGCTCCTTGTTGTTACTATAGTATAATACACCCTATAGCCCATTTGAATTATTAAAAGCCCCTGCATTATGGGGTTTGTAGGGGCCTAGGGCCTGCGGCCTAGCGCCTTGGCATTTGGAGTCTGGGGGTTTGGCTTCGGCATTGAATTGAGGATTTCATCGCGAGACTTTGGGTTTGGGGTTGAGGGTTTGGCTCGTCTACAACTGTTGACATGTTAGCATTCGATGGCAAATCTAGTTCAATGACGCGACGATTGAGCCTTTCTAGTTCTAGCAACATTTGCAGCAACTTGAAGACACCCCCGAATTTGAATTCTAGAAATAAAGATGCTTAGCAGATAGGCCGGCCAGTGGCAGGCTTCTGTCTGGGGCTGTTGGTTCTCAGAGTGCCTGTCAGGCTCGTGCTTGCAGCTTTCGTTCTTCCCTACGTCTCGGGGGTGTGGACTACCATCAGTTTCGTGCAGCGGGCATGACCGCAAAGGTTCTGGGGTGTTTCAGTGTACGCAGCGCATTTAGCTTTCATTGCTGCAGCTGTCGAGATTCTTCCCGGAACGTACTAGGTGATGATGCTGATGATGATGAGGAGGAGGAGGAAAAATAATAAGAAGAGGATGATGATGATAATGATGATGATGATGATGAAGATGATGATGTTGAGGCGATGCCGATGCGATGGTTTTGCTAGTCGTGGTCGTGGCTGTGGTGGTGCTTGTTGTATGCTGGTTTTCAGATTCACGAAGTCATGTTCATGAGGGGTATATGTGGAACTAGTTGAGGCATTTTTGCGCCTTTGTCATGGGTTATCGATTTGCAATTGTGTCAGCCCCAGTGTCAGGGCCGCCACCCAAGTGCAGCGATGACTCCGCAACAGCACGTCGGCGGTCGTGGCCGGGCAAGCATACTCAAGAGGGGCTGAGGTGCAGCCGCTGCATGAGGATTGTTTAGTGTCGTTTCGCCGATAGCACCGGCTTTCCAGGGTCTGCTGCATGTTTGCAGAGATGCAATTTGCAGCAACAGGGTCTAAGTGTCAGCGAAGTTGTTTTGTTCCTTTGTTCTTCTGCTGCAAGATGGTCTGTTATCGGCATGCTTTTCTTTCCATATATTTCACTATATGCTTGAAGTCTGAACAGATTGTGAAGCATGGTACTCCTTGCTTGATGCCCGAGTTGTGAACTTCAACCCCTGACATCACATGCTGAACACTGACTCGAGATCCCTCAGGTTGGTGTGGCTTGCCCCATTTCGGCTTCTTTGGTCCTGGCTGGTCGGAGTGCCGCCAAGCTGCCGTCTACCTGTATGTGTACTTCAGGTTAAGCTGGTTAAGGGGTGGATGTCGATCCTTTCGTCGATGGTGACGGCGATAATGACGATGGCTGGGGCAGCCGTGATGATGTTAACAACTCACTCTGTGGTTATGATGAAGATTGATTCGATCCTGCTGCGCGTTTTCATTGCTCCACCCAATGTTTGCATTTTTTTGGCCGCAGTTAGTGCTCTGGAGCCTGACAAACCACCCAAAAGTCTTGAAGAGAGAAAGCAGAGGGATGCCAAGGTGTCGTGCCCTCGGAAACCTCGGCAGAGTGGAGGCAGCTCAGGGTCGCGCGCCGCTGCAGGCGGAGGCACAGACATTCGTTTGATCGGTTCGACCATGTGAACACCCGTATTGGATCACAGACAGTGCTTCCGGCTCAACCACAGGCCCATGCACATACACAGAGCTGAGGCTTATTCGCATGTATGCCCGCGGGAACAACAACTTCCGCGCCTTTCCTTTGGCAGTGATATTCTGGGCTCTGGCAGAGTGTCCCGTGGACACGAGCCATGAGTGAGGTTCAAGCTTTGTCTTCGAAGAGTAAATCCTAAACCCTAAACCCTAAAGTGAGGCAATGGCCCATTCAGGGCAGTGCCTTCCGCTTCGACGCAGTTCCCGAGCCCTTCAAACCCCAGACCCTAAACCTCAAGCCCCAGGGCCCCAAACCCTGAGCCCCAAACTCTAAACCCTATAAACCCCAATGCTAAACCCTATAAACCCCAAATGCTAAACCCTATAGACCCCAAACTCTAAACCCTATAAACCTCAAACTTTAAACCCTGATGATGATGATGATGATGCAGGCAAGCGCTTCTCGGCCCCGCCCGGCCAAGCCAGCGACGAGGACAAACATCTCCGATGCCTTGGGCAGACAGCCACCGAGTTGCAAAGCGATTAGGATTGAGGTTTTAGGATTTTGGGTGTAGGGGTGTAAGGTTTTAGGGGTTTAGGGCTTTAGGGGTTTAGGGTGGCAGGGGTTTGAACCCTAGGGGTTTAAGGTTTAGGATTTTGGGTGTGTTGGGTCTAGGGGTTCAGGGGTTAGGATTTGTGGATTCGGGGTTTGGGGGTTTTGGACTTTCGGTTCTTGGGTTTCGGACTTAAAGGCCTAGGGTTGAGGGTTTTAGAATTTATAGGGAGCAAAGTTCAGGATTTGGGGTTGAGGGAGGCTAGCCTGATTTATACCGGGCCGACTAATGCAAGCCGTCATGGTGTCGAGTCCTCGAGGAACTTAGAAAGCCCAAGACCTTGCCTATCGTGATAAAGCCCCTCTTCCAATGCTTCAGGCTTCTACGTATTTATAAACTGTGCGTGGTACTAATACAAGGGCCTAAATGATTACCACCACTCTTTTTTGGGATCCCTTTTTCTGCCTATAGTATCATGTACCCCGAAAACCCTATTCCATTTATCAACGGGCCCCCCCCCCAAGATTACATGGCTTTTGTTTGTAGTGCTCGGGATCCTCTGGGGTTCTCGGCACATTGGGGTTTGGGAGTTTATGGCTTAGGGTCTAGGGTTTTGGGTGTGTGGTAAAGTAGCAACCGCTGTGTAATGTAGAAGCTTGAACCATCAGGTTTACTGTAGAGCACTATACATAGGGTTTTTGAGAATTAATGTAGTTCGCAATACCCCGAAGCCCTATTGTGGCCCATTGTGGCTCCTGTATTGCAGTTTCTTCTTTTCGCCCTCCTGCTTTTTCTGCCAAAGCAACGGCATTTCGTTTCGTCAAGGCAATAATTGGTATTGCTGTGGCTTAGAGGCTGCCAGCACGATCCTACTGCGTACTGCATCTTACTTCGCTGGATTGCAGCCGTGCTAGACATTATCCAGCTTATGCTGTTGGAGGTTTGGCCATGACTGCGCGTGTTGTGCATGAGACCCATGCCACACTTCGAGCAAAATTTAGATATTTCTCGCTGCAAAACAATCCTCGTTGATGGCCCCTGCTGGCAAACTACCAGCTGGCACGATCCGGTTGTGCCGAGTATTTTGTAGATTGACTGAGAAATTGACATCATGTAGTTTTCCGTCGCATCTCAAGCTAAGGCTGTTGACGCTGCTTTTCAGTCGGAAGGGTGGGCAAATCGTCGTGGAGCAAGACGTGGAGCAGGAATGCCACTCAGTGGTGGAAAAAGAGAGAGAGAGAGAGAGAGAGATAGAGAGATAGGGTATACTTATACTTTGTAATCGATGGGCCATATGGGACTGTTTCCATATACCAATTTGCAGGCAGGTCCACCGCAGATCAGTCTCTGTTTGATGCGAGGCTGAGCCATAATGCCACTGAGTTCCTACAAAGGCTTGATGTAGCTGCAGAACAGACAGGCTTCCATGAAAGCATGCAAACCGAAGTGCGTGAGGAATCAGCGGACAAAACATGAAGCAATGAACCCACGAAGCAGAAGCTTGCCCGCGGTGTAACACCCTGATTGTTATGCACCAGTTCGTGATGTGAGCACAGTCACGGAAATGGGTCCATGCTCGTCGCAGAACTTGAGTGTCTGATGTCAGATGTCCAAGACACTCCGATTGGGTAATTAAGTCACGACACCAGCACCTGAATCCCTGCGTGGTCGTACGCCCTAAGCCTAAAAACCTGTATAACCCTTTTGCACTAAACCCAGACACCTCAAAACTTAACCCCCAAACCGCAGGTAGTCCATGCCACTGACCCAAAGCATGGACACCCCGAAACAGCCAGAACATGAATCCCGCAATGCAAAGTAAGGCGAAGCCTACCTGCGCGGCCGCCCATGGGACTCGACAAATGTTGCGGAGTACCTTGTCCGGGCTCTATGATTTTGAAGGGTACAAAAACGGTTTCCGTCACCGCAAGAAAGGTTCAGGGCTTCTCAAACTGGGCACCCAAGGCTCTGCAATGACCTGAGGCTCATCATCATGCGCGGCCCGCCGGGAGTGGGCAAGTCCACGCGCGCGCGGGAGATCTTGTCTGAAAGGCCCTACCTGGGACGCAAGCATTGCTGTCTGTCTCTTTCTGCTCTGTTTTCGCATTGGTTGTTATAAGTTGCTGTGGTAGTCGAAATGATCTGTGTCTACGCTTAATTGCCTGTCACACGCAGCGTCATTGTTGTTGTGAGCATTGCAGCAGTGGCAGTGGTAGCCGCATGTAGTCCCCGCAACGGTC
This sequence comes from Symbiodinium necroappetens, assembly GCA_905231915.1. Lineage (NCBI taxonomy): Eukaryota > Dinophyceae > Suessiales > Symbiodiniaceae > Symbiodinium > Symbiodinium necroappetens. The sequence goes on from CAJNJA010038376.1 coordinate 27,656, forward strand.
GCACGACTACCAGTAAGTAGCAGTCGTCGTCATCATCGTTGTAGTTGTAGCCATAGTGGCATTAGGAGTCGGACTCCAGCTCTCGGAGTAAGGAGCTGGTTGCAGTAGCAGGCTTCAACCTCGAAGTCCCCCCCCCCCCCCAATGGGCGATCTGAATGTGTTCCCCGTCTGAAACTTCAGCCTTCTAAGTTGCCCCCAGACTCTCTCGGCCTGTGAGGCTGGGTTTAGACAACGCTCCTTCCCTCGTGCTGCTGGGCGGAAGGTTTAAGGGTTTTGAGCTAGAATGCATCCTCGCATATTCGGAGGACTTTTGGATGGTAGCTACAAGCTCCATTTTCCCACTCCTCTCGCTGTCGTTGACTGTTGTATTGCAATGGTTCCCCAGATGCACGGTTATGATGTTTGCCGTTTTCTCTTCCTCGAGCTCAAGCATATCTTTGAGTCCGCGATAGAAGGCATCTGCGGCACCGGGGATGTTTGCCCTCGATCCCTATCACTCTGGGGTCCATCAGCAAAGCAGCTTAGCAAGAACTCCGAGCCAGATAGATCGACTGTGACAAGCTACCATCAGTCTACCCTTAAAACCCTTAGGGTTTAGGGTTTAGGATTTAGGGTTTAGGGGCAAACTGCCACCCGCCATACTTTGCCACACGCACACACACACACACACCCTAACCCCAAGCCCTATAAGCTCCCCCTCAGCCCTGTAGACCCTAAACCGTTCAGGCAGCAGCTGCTGCATATTTGCTCTACGGACGACTTCTTCACGAAGTTCCAAGGGGCTGGGCAGGAG